>JASCZW010004861.1:0-67581 GCA_034211315.2 Aedes japonicus
ATTTTGAAATGTGCATCTAATCACTGTAATAAACTAATGTGCTAACTTCATAACTATACGCAAGAAACTCTGATTTAATTGTGTACTAATTTGTCGCACTGCCTTTTTTTTCAGAGAAGTTTTTGGATAGTGATCATCAGATTAAGAGATAAGTGGAACCAGCTTTTGAGTCAATCGTGCGAGAGTTTCACTTAAAAAAAAATAAAAACACTGCGAAAGCTGTCAAATGTTTAGCCAAACAATCATACTTTTGTCTTTGAAAAGAGTTATCAATCTCTGTTAACAGTACAAACATGGCTTTCTTATCGTCAGAATGCACAGTTTAAGAAACATTTAATTTTCTGTATTATCTAATGCACATTAAGGGAATGCTAGATTTGGCATAAGTTTTTAAGATCTTTCATGCAAATTTAAGCCAGATTTCGCTGGAATCAAGTCTGTTGTATGGAATAATATGAAAAATTGTTTTCGCTTGCTTTGACTTAATGAGGGGAAATTATACGCGGCTCTTAAAAATAATTATTTTTTTCAGTGTAAATGTTCGCATATGTATTTCTCACTTTGTGGATCACTAATCTGGATAAAAAGCATCTTACAGCCTTCTCTTAATCAGAATCTAAGCTTATTACCGATAAGCAACGAAATTGTTTGCAAGGTGGCCAGTAACCGCATAAAGTCCCGTTTTGGCTTAATTTAAGGCACTGATTTGAAATTTGTTAAAATAGATGAATTTCACGCCAACTCATCCAGTAGTTGTCAGCACCAACTCTGAGGTAGTACACAGATAAAAGGAAACATTGAATTTTCTGCGTTATTTAATGCACATAAAGGGAATGCTAGATTTGGCAGAAAATAATAGGATATTTTATGTAAATTTAAACCAGATAGTGCCTGAATCAAGCCTGTTGTATGAAAGATTGCAAACATTGTTGTATGGCTCATCAAAGACTACAACCATTTGCGTTGTACATATACAAAAGGGCACTCTTTCTTTTGAAGCGAGCAGATTCAGAGCGAGGAATCACATTAAACCCTAAAATTACTAAACTCTGAAAAGGCGGAAATAAACGCTGTAAAATCGATTTTTTTTACAGATTCTGCACAATTTGAATGTTTTTTTTTTCATGTTGCCAAGAATCCGTGGAAACGGTTACGACAGCTGGGCCCGCCAAGAAAATTTGTCATTAGTACGAAAATTCAAATGGCTCTCCGTCAGGTTCAAGCCTTGACCATCTTGCGCCTGCAAAACATAAATAAACCCATGTTTGAAGACTAGGCTAAAACAATTGTTGAACAATTCTTTTTTTTTCTCTTTTTTAGTTTCATACATATTTATTACTAGTTTGATATCAGTTAAGGGGCATAAACCACGTAGACTTTTATATGGGGAGGGGTTTGACCAAAATTCTACGCTCCATTCAAAAATACAAAAAAAAAATGTATGAAGGGGGGAGGGGGGCCTGAGATTTTCAAAAATGAGTCTACGTGGTTTATGAACAGGCTCTAAGTAAGATCAAGTTACCTTTCCCAGTTTCAGAATATGTATTTTTGTACAAATACAGTATACAGTATACAGTATACATTATCAGTTTCCCACAATCAACTATATTATTAAGAAAGGTGAAAAAGAATTGAACTAAAAAAGAAGATTTTTAATTTAACGTTTCAATAGTTGCTGAATAAATGGGACTACAATTATAGATTTAAAAAATCAATAATCACAGAATATTTCTGTCTGGGCAAATCACAACAAAACATGAACAGTTGAAAAACTGAACATATTTGGTCGTGAGTAATAAATTCCGGGAAATGGTACATTCCGGTATGTGAGGTTTCCGGGAAATTATTCATTCCGCGAAATGGTTTTCTGGGAAATGGTCTCTTCCGGCAAATAGTCTTCTGGGAAATAGTTTTCCGGGAAATGGTTTTCCGGGAAATGTCGTACAATCATTTTTTTATTGTGTAAGAATCGAGCCTTTTTCTGTTAGTCTTGTCCTTTTTGATTAATATTGATTAAAAAAAATCTATAAAAAAAAACTTCACCCCTTTCCAAATGGTAGTCTAGAAATTTTTTGAAAAAAAACAAGGTATGCAAAGTCGCTTGAAAAGATATAATCTACACACCCACAAAGTTTTATTGGATTCTGAGAGGTGCTGCCAACCACGAAGATGAGTTGACGTGAAATTCGTCAACACACTTTTTCACCTTTTATGTGGTAAAAGCAACAGTACCTGTTGATGGGTTCTCTTCAATAATTTTTTTGATGGTTTATCACGAACAGAAGAACGAACTCGTGACTTTCGATGCAATCTTGGTCAACAAAGGATTCTGTCATCATTATGATTACACTGTATTAATGTGACTTTCAGTCTTTCCAGATTATGCCGTTGCTAGATCGTACATATCGAATCCGAAAGCTTTACTTTCCTTCCGAATCACGCTAGACAAATATAAGTCCACATTACCCGATTTCGAAGGATAAATCGTATGTGGTTTTTCGCGATATCTGGTGCGTTCATTTTCTAAGGTAGCAAGTTCATTAGAACCGCCCAAGTATCCCGGGTAGAGGTGAATTGCAACCTAATAACATAATAATAACATATCTTGCCATCTCATCTCGATTTGCCATTTTTGACTTATTCAGGAATTATACTCAATTGCAAAGTAACTACGAAATATGTTGCTAGTGTTATTGTTATTTACATATTTTATACATAAGTTGAAAAAATCATTAAATAACCACTGAATGGTAAATTTTGCCATCGTAACTAATTTGGTTTTCATTAAGTTATTTTGTTTCTTTTGCGCTATTTATGAATTTAAATGGAAGAAGTGCAATGCAAGGAAACATATTTTAAACTATTGAATTAAATATTTTGCCAAAAAATGAAAATTCAAAAATATATATATTGTATCAATTTCTCTTTTTATTTAAAGTCAATTAGCAAACAGACATCAATCAACTTAAGGGCGAATCTTACACTTTGATATATACTGTCCTGTTAGTGATGTCCTTATCACATAGAATTTCTTGAATATTTTAGAAATTTCCGTTCATATAGATCCATGAGTTATCATATTGGAAGCCTTGGCATAATTTGTTTGATGTTTGAATTTGTCATTAATGTTTTTGGCTAGAATGAAAGATATGAAGAGAAAGTGTTGAAAGTTCCGTCAGTGTGCGGCAGGTTGGAAATAGAACAGATGTTTTTAATTAGGAACTTGAGCGAAAAGGGCATGTGTACAGTAGAACCATGGACGTCAATTTTTGCCTAACATCCCACTACGGAGTAGGTTGTGAGGACGGACCAAGTCCGCCACTTCAACAGGCAAAAATTGACGTATGGAAAGAGCTCATGTACCACTGATGGCTTGAAGAATAGAGAACTGATGGCTTGTGATAGTTGTCTAGCGATATATTGTGTGCACTCTATTTTTGATGCGCACATAGGAGAGGAACTCTCTTCTTTTTGGGTTTGTTTTGATTCGCAACGTCTGATATCACTCAAGTTTTTCTCGTCGTTGTCGGGCGCACAGGCAGTTTTACGGCAAAAATGACAAATAAACGGCTCAAATCAAGGTCGAATGATAATTAGTTCCGACCACAACGCAGTTCTTTCCCTCCACCACAACGCCTCTGTTCCCAAGTAACATTGCTAAAACCATCCAGTTTTATTAAGATTTATTTAAGTTTTATGAAACCCACTAGAAATCAATTTAGTTTTATTATGGCAGTTAGAGGTGCCAATAGGTTTCAAATTTTAGTCAGGTTTATGAGAACCTACACAGCTTCTTTACAACGATCTTTAATCCTTGCCTTCTAAAGTTCCTTTAACTTTCATCAAAGGTTTTGTTTTGACTTTATGAACTCGTAAAATGCAGTTTTGAAATGTCATTTTAGGACTCATTCAAATTATTTTATTATGGACTGTGTAAAAGCATTTTAAAATCATTTTGCATTCCGTAAATGTAATGAACGGCAAATTGGCATTAAGGAAAGTCGCCAAATGACCAAAAAAGTTTTTTTCTTCCAATCGCCATATTGAAATATATGAAATAATTGAAATGTGGATTTTGGCGTTCTTGCAGATTGAACCTTATTGAATTCCATAGATTTTCAGGAAATTCATAAAAAATTTATTGAATTTATTTGTTTCAATTTTGTTTTTCCGGCTCTTATCGTGCCAATATTCACCATAAAGTTAAATTCGCATATAATGTGTAGCAAGATACGCTAGAAACAAAAAACTATATTTGTTTTGGATATATTGCTATCAAACAAAATTTCGCGCAACACTAGAATTTTTTGTTTAGAAATTATTTACTGTTAAGGTGAATCGCTGCTCCATGTATTTTTTCCTATCTTTTATCTCTCTCTCGCAAACTTACCTCGCAATTTCAAATTGATAAATCTCGATTGTTAGTGAATAAACATTGAATCGAACTCTATCAGATTGCTTGCAGCAAGTCAGTATACAAACTAATGTGATTAAATATTCAATATCTAGTACAGAATCTAAGTTATATCAATTCTAAATTTTGAAGAAATGGCTGCCGTCGAGATTGCTTCAGCGTATGCCGTTAAATGAATCTGAAGAGCAGAGAATCGAACAAAGCAGAACAACAAAACCAACCACAATATCACAGTAAAGTTTGACAGCTGTGGCCATTTTGCCCTACGCTGGTTTTGATCGCAGCCTATAGGTTTTATGAAGGTTCTCATAAAATCCTTCACATGATCATTTTCAAAATCTGTACGGTGTTTTAAAGGTTTTATTCATTTGTTTTCACAACTGTCTAAAGGGTGGGCCACTTTGTACAAATTTTGGCTTTGAAGATGTATAGAGGAGGTGTTGGTAGACAAAACTGTTTTGAATGTAGTTTTATCAACAAAGCCGGAAGAAGTGCTATACAGCCGGAATAAAACTTAAATTGTTACTTGGGTTCACGTTCTTCGTATTTATTTATTTATTAATACGGGTATATCCCCTTACCCGTACTATTAGGTATTCCTTGGAAAATATGGATTTTCGTCTCTGCTGGGTGTTTGAACACTTATCGGCTGGCGTACCGGACAGTTTCTTGGCCTGGATGTAAAGTGCAAAGTCTTTAAACCATGCGATCACTAGAAAGAAAAGGAAGGTACCGTGAAATTTCAAGAATGGTACGAAGATCACAAGAGCAGCTGTCAACGAAACCAGGAAGGAAAATGGAAGTGGACTCGGTCATTGAAATGTTTAGTAGATCGGTCGATTTAGACGGTGTAAAATATTGCTATACTGACTATGATGATGACTATGAGACGATGATACTAAAAGTTTCAAGGGATCTTGGATTCAAGCTTCAACGCTAGCATCTGGAAAGTTTGGTGTTCCGGAGGAAGTAAGGAAGCAGAAACTCTCAAAGTTTGCCAAGAAATACATGATTTGGCAAGCGATTTGAATAAACAAAAAATGTCAATGCTTCTAAAACACTTAAATACTGATATGATATGCTTTTCTGAATGGTTGGATCAGAAGCAATACCAACGCTTGCCCATTTAACCATAGTTTTCGTAGAGAACCAACAGTAAAGCCACACAATCAATAACATAGGGTTCATGGAACTGAATAAATATAGTAGAAATTTATTAATTTGATCACATCAGTTCTTCTCATCAGCAAGGAGTGCTACAAAGTGTCAAAAAGTGTGATGGTGGTTTTCCTTATGAAAGAAGGTCATTTTTAATAACGCTTGAGGTCTGATTTAGATCTATGTAGATCAATAGTAATGATGCTCTTGCGATCCCCCACATTGATGTTGGTTTACTTCATTGGAAAAAAATGTAGTTGTCCATATCTCAGTTAAATTGAACCAATATACAGTATGAATAAAAATTAATGTTTTGTATGATTTATTCAATTTTAGGTGCCATCAAATTCACATAATATTTTTTCTTCTTTGAAAAACTATGGTATGATCAATAAAACGATACAAAAATACGCAAGAAATGGGTATCCACCATATACCATATAGGGTATCCAATAATATAATATGTTTTAATATTTTGTGTGACCACTCTTGGCTTCAAAAGCAGGTTAGCATCTTCGTTGGCATTGATTCAACAAGCTTAGCAGTCGTATCTGGTGTGATTACTTGTCACAATTGCTGCATGCTTGTTGCATGTTGTTCTTGAACCTTAAGGAAAAACTGGAGGGAGTCTTTTGTCCCTCATATGATTCATAGGTTAGATTAATTATCATTTCAAGATTTTTGAGACTAGAAATCACAAACAATACAAACAACGCTCAAATGGCTAACCAATGGATGCTCCAGTGAAGCAAACAATTTTCGAACAACTCCTACGATAAGTGAAGTTAAGGATGCTATCAAACAGCTTCAGAATAACAAGGCATCTGGTAAGGATGGCATAGGAGCAAAACTTACAAAAATGGGTCCGGATAAGTCGGTGACTTGTCTGCATCGACTGATAGTCAGGATCTGGGATACAGAACAGGAGGAGGAGGAGTGGAAAGAGAGAGTTATCCCAGCAAACACAAAATCGTATATGATAGCGAATAAGAGTACAAAGTGGAGGCTCTATACGTACATGCGTCCATTTGACTGCATGAAAAATGTACGTATACCGCCTCCACTTTGCACTCTAATTCGCTATCATTTATGATCCTGTGTTTGCTGGGATATGCCCAATATACTAAACGGGTAACAAGTAAGAATGTGAGAACTATCGAACGATCACTATTCTCAACGTGGCCTTCAAATTTCTGTCCCAGATTATCTACCGTTCTCTATTGCCGCTAGCAAGCAGATTTGTTGGACGTTTTCAAGCCGGTTTTGTGAACGGTCGATCGACAGGTGACCAAATCTTTACGTTGCGGCAGAACCTCTAGAAGTGTTGCGAATATCAAGTCCCTACACACCACCTATTCATCGACTTCAAGGCCGCATACGATTCTATTGATCGTGAAGCGCTATGAAAGATTATGGACGAGAACCTTCTTCCCGGGAAAATGATCAAAGTGATCAAGGCTACGATGAATGGTGTGCAGTGTTACCGGACTCGTTTGAAACACGCAAAGGACTTCGACAGGGTGATGGTCTTTCCTGCCTCATGTTTAACAATGCGCTAGAAGTTGTTATGAAACGATGCAAACTTTAGCATGCAGGGTATGATTTTCAATTAATCCGCCCAATTCATCTGCAACGCTGACGACGTGCACATTGTCGGCAGAACGGTCCGGTGGGAGGTTCCAGTACACCAACCTGAAACGTGAAGTTGAGCTGTGACAATCAACGAAGATGAGTTCGAGGTGGTAGATGAGTTTGTGTTCCTCGGATTACATCGGATAACACCTGCAGCAGAGAAATTCGGAGCCGCATTATTACCGGAAGTCGTGCCTACTATGGACTCCACAAGACCTTTAGGTCTGGTAAACTTCACCCCGTGGACGGTGTACAATGTACAAAACGCTGATAAGACTGGTAGTTCTCTACGGGCATGAGACGTTAACAATGCTCGAAGAGGACCTGCAAGCACGTGGAGTTTTCGAACGACGCGTGCTTATGAACATCTTTGGCGGTATGTGTGAAAATGGTGTATGGAGGAAAACGATGAGCTCACGAGCTGGCGCAGCTCTGTGGCGAACACAGTATACCGAAAGTCGCTAAAGCTGGAAGGGTACAACGGGCGGGACAGGTTGTAAGAATGTCGGACAACAACTCCGCAAAATGGTGACACAGAGGAGCGCAGCGAGCTAGGTGGTTAAACCAAGTGGTGCAAGACCTTGGAAATGTGGGAAATTCGAGGAACTGAAGGCAAGCAGCCTTCAACAGAGCTTTATGGAGATATATCGTGACGCAGGTGTGGTCCTAATTGAACGTTGGACCAGCAACACAAACCTGACACAACTGATGCAGCAACTTGATTGTGACTCAAATGAGTCACATTGAAGATTTTTTAACTGGTTTGCAACAAGTGTGCTACTAGGGAAGTAAGTAAGTAAGTAAGTAAGTAAGTAAGTGAGTAAGTAAGTAAGTAAGTAAGTAAGTAAGAAAGATTCAAATTCTAATGATGATTTACTTCATTGGGAAAACCAACTATTTTCGAAAGTATGCTCAGTAGACTCAGATTTGAATCTACTATATTAGACTATGCTCTAACTATGCTTAGATTTGAATCAATTTAAACCATCAGTACAGATGAGGTTGGGCTTTTCATAATGATTTGATAATGTTAAAATATTGATAAGTAACTTAACCATTCCAAGAGTAAATTATAAACATGTTCTTAAAATACGTTTCAATGAAAAAATAAAACGCTGTAGAATGAATTATAATTGCTTATGCTTTGTTTTGATTTAAATCCCTTTTTTTTGCTTTCTAACACATACATTCGAGATTTAGTCGAATATAAGAATACATGTAAATCTCAGTGCGAAAACAACCTTTGAAGATGTTTTAGCTGGTCCTTTTTCTAAGGGGGTGAGAACAGAGATTTGGACAAAGTTTTTTTGTGGAAATTCGCGAGTGCGTTGTAAACATAACTTGCACTTATTTAGCCTCTGACTAGAGGTTGAGGATGGGAGACCGAGAACATCGTAGAAACAAAAAATCTGCTACGTCATTGTAACTGTGGTAACTCCACTGGCTTAGTTCTGAATTATTACTCTGTTAGATTCGCTCTAACTGTTCATTGATTGGCGCTGATCGCCTTACACCGTGAGTTAAGGTTCACCGGTACCGTGAACTTTTACCACAGCTTTTCATTAAGTCTCTCATAACGCAAAATACAATTACACTGACAGGCAAAATAAAGTGCCCACCTCATCGTTTTTTCAATTTCTCTCATTTACTTGGTTCAAATTAAAGTAAACACACTGTATTTTTTATTATCTTATTTTTTATATTCTTTTTAAGGTTCACCTATGGAATACTGAAAAAAAGAGTTTTACTTAAAGAAAAAAAAACAATTTGTGTTGAAAAAAACACAAAATAAAGTGCCCACTTCATTTAGGCTACAGAAAACATAAATTTAAGTAAAATAAAAGCATTTCAATAATTGATGTGTCCTTCTTTGACATTCAGGACCTCCTGCAGGCGCTTTGACATGCTCTCGACCAGTTATAGTTATTTTTATTGGTAACACCAGTTTTGTCAACCCTGGCATCGAGAATCGCCAACAAATTCTCGATGGGAATGAGGTCCGGGCTTTGTAGAGGCCATTCCAGCGGTTTGATCCGACAAGACCGGAAGAAAGACTTGGTCTTCTTGGCAGTATGCTTCGGGTCGTTCCTCCTCCATGCTTCATCGTGCCTTGGATGTGGCGCTCCTGAAGCTCCTCTCCCGATCTGCACCAAACACGAACCCGCCGCTTTCGGTTAAACAGCTCCAATTTTGATTCGTCCGTCCAGAGAACCGTTTTCCAGAACTATAGGGGCTTATCCAGCATGCTCGTTAGCAAACTTAAGCCGTTTCGGCTTTGTTTGCCTTGCTGATAAATGGGCGCTTCCGGGCAAGTTTGCTATTCAACCCTGTGCTACGAGACGGCGACGAACAGTTCGACCGGAAACTGATGTGACTTGAAGGGTTTCCTGGATCTCGCGGACAGTTACCTTCGGGTTCTTCATGACTTCGCGCATGATCTTGGTGTCCGTTCTCGTATCCATTTTCCGCTTCCTGCCTCTGCCACTGCCTTACTGATACTGTACTTTTTAGCGACAGCCCGGTGCGATTCACCGTTTTTCACATCACGAACGACCAATTTTCGGATACACAGGGAATCGCTTTCGAAAGCACTGCGTTCTCCATTTTTTTTCAATTGAATCAAATGCGATCACGTATACAAATGCACCAGGTTGAGCCGTTTGCTTCAAAACATGTCAAAATATCAAAACATAAACAATCGAGGGGTCTTCCAATGGAAACTTATCGAAAACATATCGATTTTTGAAGTGGGCACTTCATTTTGTCACTGTTTTTTTTCAACACCAATTGATTTTTTTTTCCTTAAGTAAAACTTCTTTTTTTTCATTTTTTTTTCATATTCCATAGGTGAAACTTAAAAAGAATATAAAAAATAAAATAAGAAAAAAAAACTACACTGTGTTTACTTTAATTTGAACCAAGTTAATGAATGAAGTTGACAAAACGAAGAGGTGGGCACTTTATTTTGCCTATCAGTGTACATTTATACATTTTCGTATTTTCTAATTGCAGGATACATCAAAACCAATAGATAGCCTAAAAAGCGTCAATAACCTAGTCACCACACAAGCTCACAATAAAAACTGAACGATGACCCAGATTTAACAAATTTGTTGAACACGCACTGCATGTAACCGAGCATGGTACGTGTGTATGCTCTCAAGCAGTGTGATTGAGTCATAAAAGGGAGTCTGAACAGTGGAAACATACTCGGTCGTGGTGACTGCGCATATGCTTGGAAGCTGTTGTTTATGCATTAGAAACGATGTTGGTTTATGAGTAAGGTAACACGCATTTTTTTTTTCAACAGTTTAAAGCCCATCATCATTACCATCGAATGCTGATCGATGATTTTTTGCTCGCAATTTTTGAATCAACGGCGTTAAATAAGTTTAAATCGTCATGAAAATCCACCCAATTTGGAGCAAACATTAAATCAGATCAATATCAATCGAGGTACTCCCAACCACTGGAAAGATATCCATCGATGATAACAACTGTGTGAAGAGTTTTTTGTTATTTTTTGTGTGTGTCTACACTCCGATAATGATGGTAATGATTCATATCTTGAATAGCAGCCACTCGAGTCGAGTGTTTTACGTCTCCTCTTAAGGCTCTTGTCTGAATAGATTCCTAAGTATGTTCAGCTTCTGCTTTGGGTATGATCGTGCGGAGACTGGGGCAGTTATTTCACCAAATGTCATTCGTTACGCACGATTTCCACTGTAAATATTATTTCAGTTTGTAAGCTCGGACTGAAGAAACAAAACAAAAAACTGGCTCCTGACATTGACAGCAATCGATTTTAGCGGTTCGATTGATCCGATAACAATCAAATCTCGAGCTAGCTTCAATAGTTGTTGGTTGACCGAAGTGAAAACAGGTAGCTTTGAAACTCGAGTTGAATACATTGGCAGTAATTCAATTAGACGTTCAAAATTACTAACAAACTCATCATAATATGGTTATCATCATCAAGCATCCAATAGAAGCACCTTGGGCAAATGAAAGCTTTGCTGTTGCATTGAACATTTGCCTTCCCAATCGGTAATTAAATTAACTACATTTGCATATTTATTGAAGCAAACGAAAGCTGTCCTCTGACATGGGTCCTAGTTGAATGGTCTTCTAAGAAATGCTACAGATGCACATCGTTCGAGACATGTTTTGCACACAAACAGCTATCATATCTCAGCAGAAACACACACCATCTTCACATAAATAATTTCACCCAGGTTTTTAGATTTGCGATTATACTACTTCACGGAAGCTTTGACACGACCGAAACTGTTCTGCAGAAGGCAGGCCCCATCCGCGTGTCAACAGATTAAGGTATTTACCGCGCCTTGGGCTTTCCTATACCTACTTATTAGTGTGTGAGGGGCGGCTATACCTGAAAATCGCCGCGCTCGAGATGTGCGTTTCGCTGAGCAGAAACGACTTCCAAAAGCAAATCGGTTCAGCAGACCCCACCAGGTAGGCTAAGTGCTCATTATGAGTCTCTCTTGTTTGGGTTATTATTTGATCAGCAAACCCGGCTGTTGGGCATAGTTGTAATTTTTGACAGCTAGTATGTGGTAAGCAAGCGCCATTCCGCAATTTTAACGGATCGTTTCCACGGCTGGCCTGGCCGGGTGATCTACGCGCGCTTAGCTGGCGACGTCAGAGCGAGCGGCGGGAATTTCGCAAAGGTTGTTTCGTGCTTTATTACACCACACTGCCGACTGCTCAGAGCCAGTCGAATGATTATAATCATGATGGGTTCAAGACGCGGCCGGAAATGAGCAAAAAGCTACGATTAAACGAATCCCTTCCGGCTAACGCACTTTTACGAGCAATGAGATGGTGGAGAGTTGCAATAAAGATGATATTGGGAATTCCGCGAAATTTGTAGTCAAGGTTAATGATGTTAGGCGCACGGAGTAGCTAAAAACCGACTTACTCACTAACCGGGAAGATCAATCATCGAATTACCATCCCATCCTCCCACGTTAAAACCGGAAAAAACGCATTTTATTAGATCAACGACAAACGGAACTGACTCACGCCTAATATGACGGAGACACGCCGCTTCTCTTCCCGCGAAATTGCTCCGTCATCGTGCGACTAATGAATGGCGTCTGAGCGGCAAAGCCCAACCAGCAATGCAGCAACATATCGCATTTATGCAAAACGCCTCTGCTAGCCGACGATCCACCTTCGCAATGATTCACATTGCCTGTAGGTTCGTTGTTCTGTGGCAATCGAACCGTTAGAACGAATCTGCACCATCTTAAGACTCATATCAACTACATGATTTTTCAATCCCTTCATACTGTTCAACTCAACAGTAAATCACTGTTTTATTGCACCTTAACTTTTTGTTTGTCACTTGCTTTGCCCTAATTATTCCACCCTCTTTTGAATTTCATTGCAGTCATGCTTTCGCTTATCCCCTATCGTCAAAAGAGTGAAGCATTGCTTCAACTTAAGGCAAGCAGGTGTCTCGTTGGTTGCCTGGCTGCCAATGTCGAACGAAATTCACCAGCGGTTGCTATGCCTGCGGTTGGTCGACTTATATCGACTTACTGCTGCACGTTTTCCCACCACGTCATGTCGATTTTACTCACATTGTGTATCGCTTTACATTATTGTGGTAGAAAAGTGCAGAGTCTTAGATGATGGATGAGTAGCTAAATATTCGAGCTGGTGATGGTGCCTGTCGTTGCTTGGGCGTCAATTTTGCATAGGGGGATTTACCTAATCAAGACAAGCTTAGTACTCTGAGAAGAATTCCACGGTTGTACCGACAATTAAATCATGGTTAAGATGACTTACTGTATTTAATGATTACAATAGCCATGAGAATGGTCGAATTCACCACGTTCTTGGCATTTTTGACTATGCTCATGGTAACAAACACTATTCCGACATTAGCGTTTATGTTCAATCTACTATTTTAATGGCTGTTTCGACCATAATCATAGTCGGTTGAAATTAACTATCCTGAAACCCCCAATAATGGTTAAGTTAACTATATAATTTTTCTATGTGTGTTGTTCGAAGCTTGATATCGTGTAAATCAGGTCTGTAATATAAAATATTGCGTACATTAGATGAGCCTAGTCAATAATGACACGAACGTGGTGAATTCACCCATTCTCATGGTTATCATCACCTTTAAAGGCAAAAGTTATCTTAACCATAACTTAATTGTCGGCATTAGCCTATTTTTAGTCGGCTATGGTTACATTTGAACTGCATGCGAAAAAAGTATGTTCTTTAATAGGCTTTAACAATTGCAGCATTTTTAAGTCCATGTTTTTTATTTAAAGAAAAAGAAGACGTCATCTCTTTCTCTATCTTAATCTTTATGATGTAGAAGGAGATGATCGCTCATCACCATGAGGCACCAAGAGTGTTCTTTTGGCTAGAATGAAATATATGAAGCGAAAGTGTTGAAAGTTCCGTCAGTGTGCGGCAGGTTGGAAATTGAGCGAAAAGGGCATCTCATATCTTTCATTCTAGCCAAAAACATTAATGTTCACTCTTGGTGCCTCTTGGTGATGAGCGAACATCTCCTTCTACATCATAATCGTTACTCCACGCACGGAGAATACATAACATCTTGATCTTCATCTTCAGCTTTTTGTTTTTCTTGCCTGATTATCTAGATATTCAGCCCGTCATCTCCCGTCGTAGTTACTCAAATACCTTTTGGGTATTTCCGTAACTTGCCCGGGGGTGAGATTCGAACTCATGACTTTGGCGTGAGAGGTATGGACGTTGACCACTAAGTCGGGGTCGCCCCGATTATCTTTATCTTTAACTCTATCTTTGTCTTTATCTTTACCTTTATCTCTATCCTTATCTTTTTCTTTATTTTTACCTTTATTTTTATCTTTACCTTTATCTTTATTTTTATATTTATCTCCATCATTATCTGTATCCTTATCTTTATCTCTATTATTATCTCCATGTTTTCATAGACTATTTGAAAAGTCAAAATGAAAACATCGCAATAAATGATGTAAAAGTAGTTAGAGTTTACGAAAATCCACGGTTCATTTACAACAAGTTTAGTGCGGTAATTGAAGTCGATTTGGATACATATAATTGTATGTTAAAAGCAAATGAAGTAAATGTAGATTTTGATCGGTGCATTGTGTATCCTGACATTAATGTTCTGAGATGCTTCAAATGTGGAGAATTTGGACATAAGAGCATTGATTGCAAAAACTGTGATTACATGCTCTCGGTGTAGTCAAAACCACAAGACATCGGAGTGTACGTCAACTGTTTTGAATGCGTTAATTGTTTGAAAATGAACAAAGAACGTAAAATTAACTTGGACGTAAACCATGCCGCATTTAGCTCTCAATGTTTGTGTACAAGAGACTTTTCGAACAAAGAAAAGCAGCTTGCGTTTCAATAAATAGCAACCGAGTTCCAGGCAGAATGGTAATCAATTTAATTTTTTGTATTTCAATATTGCGGGGTTGTCTACAAACTACGTAGCATTATGTCAGATTGTAGATGAAAAACGTCCACTTTTGGTTTTGTTTGCAGAAACTCACACTGTTGAAATTGAAGCCTTTGATCAATATTGCATTCTGGGATATAATGTTGCGGCTTGTTTATCACATTCTAGACATACTGGCGGTGTTGCTATTTATGTCAAAGAATCAGTTCAATTCAATCTTCGCCACAACGAAATGGTTGATGGTAACTGGTTCTTGGGCATAATAGTTGCACGTGGCATGACGACGGGCAACTATGGTGTTTTATATCACTCTCCCAGCTCTAGTGACCAGCGTTTTATTGGAATTTTAGAGAACTGGCTTGAGGCATTTCTCGATTCCGAGTAAATTAAATATAATCGCTGGTGATTTCAATATAAATTGGCGTGACAATAATAACTGAATCATTTGAAGCGATTTAGCTAATCCCTTTCAATTTTAGACAAAGCGGTAGATGAGATATACGCGAATTTCCAGGCACAGTAGAACTTTGATTGATCATGTTTATTCTAACTTTGATTCTTGTTTGTTCAGTTGTCGACACTGAATTTGAAAATAACCGATCATGAGACAGTAAGTATTAACGCAATTGAGAATAACTTGAATAATAGCGATGATTTTGCGAAATTGTAGTGCTGGAGGAAGTATTCAAAAACAGGCCGTTTCTAACCTTGTTCAGAGAAGTCGTGATTTTCCAATCGCGAGCGGTAGTTTAGATGAGTCTGCAGCTGTTCTTACTAATACCATGAAAACGCGTACAAACAAGCTAGCTGAACAAAAATTTGTTTTCTTTGAGGTACTCGAACAGTTGGTACAACTTGGACCGTTTACGCCCTAAACGCAAGAGGGATAAATTGCACAAAAAGTCTTTGCAGATCTAATAGTGATAATCATTGGAATAAGTACACAATCGCGCGGAATAAATATTCACAATCCATTAAAAACTCTCTGTGAATATATACAGAGGAAAATTGATCAACATCAAACAACAGCAGAGAGTTACGGAGAATTTTGAAACCATTATCGAAACCTAGCAATTGCAGACCGCGGTCCATAACTTTGAAGGCACAATAGAACAGTCTGAACAAGCAATTGCATCTAAGTTTAATGATTATTTCGTCAATAGCGTTTCATTGATCAACCAATCAATTGAATTGGTCGATGAACCTGATGAATTAAACCAGCCAGTTAATATTAATTGCAGATTTGAAAGTTTTCACCCGGATCACAATAGATGAGCTTAGAAATATTTGCTTTTCACTTAGGAAAATCGGCTGGAGTAGATAACGTTAATGCTAGAGTTATTCAAGATTGCTTTTATATCATTGGTCACACTTTCACTGACCTTTATTAATGAATCATTGCAAATCAGCACGCGCCTGAAGTATGAAAGAATCGCTGGTTGTTCCGATTCAAAAGGCTGCTGGGACGACTAAAGCCGAAGAGTTTCGTCCTATCAACATGTTGCACACATTAGTAGAAAATTTTGTAGAGCTTGTCGTGAAAGGCCAGCTGGTTAGAATATTTGAATAGTAATTCTTTGTTGATTTCCGGAACAATCTGGCTACCGGGAAGGCCATTCTTGGTGAAACCGCGTTAAATTTAGTATTAGTAAAGAAATGGAAAGCAATAAACACTTTGCTTTTGGATCTGAAACGCGCTTTTGAAACAATTTCTAGGTCCCTGTTGTTGAAAGCATTAAAGCGCTTTGGAATTTCGAGCACTGCATACAGTACAGTTTGAAAGCTATTTGTCTGACATGAACTCAAAGGACTGCTTTTAATGATTCTGTTTCCAGTCCCGTGCGGAATAACCTTGGTGTGCCCCAGGGAAGCGTATTAGGCCCCTTTGTTTATTATGTATATTAATGACATGCGACGTGTTTTACGATTCTGCGACATTAATCTGTTTGCAGATGACACTGTGTTCATTGCAGCCAAAGTCTGCTACCCATTTGAACGAAGATTTGCGTTTTCTAAGTAGATGCTTTAAAATGTAAGCAATTGAAATTGAATATAAGTATAACTAAATTTATTGTAATTTCACAGAATCGAGTAAATGAGAATGTCTTAGTTACGATTGATGATGAGGCAATTGATCACGTTCTTTGTCTTTATCAATATTTTTTTCGTGTTCTTTATCTTTATCTTTATCTCGTTCTTTATGTTTATCTTTATTTCTATCTTTGTCTCTATCTTTATCGTTAACTTTATCTTTATCTTTATCTTTAACTCTATCTCTATCTTTATCTTTGTCTTTGTCTCTATCCTTATCTTTATCCTTATTTTTATTTTTATCTTTGTCTCTATCTATATCTTTCTCTCTATATTTATCATTATCTCTATCTCTATCTCTATCTATATCTTTATCTTTATCTCTACCTTTATCTTTATCTTTATCTGTATGTTTATCTTCATCTCTATCTTTATCTGTAATTCCTAAATGAATGGAACACTTACTTAATCAAATTACAGTCAAATAATCAAGAAACATAATTAATAGTGAAGTGCCTTGATGGAAGGCTATACAGAATATGAGTTTTGAAAATCAACTGTCGAGAATAGTGAACATTACCAAAGACAACATTTCACTTATAATAAAGTTTACATACAGCTTCATCCAAACGTTGAAAAAGTGGCAAAAAATGCAATTGCCGTTTTCGCAATCATATCTTGAGAAATCCACATGATTCAGAAAAGATTTTGCCAATATTAATCTACAACGCGTTTTATGGTATAAAAAAAGCCATGCAAGTTCGTGCAAGTGGTTGGCAGCACACATATTGCTCGAAACAAATTTATCGCTGTGTGCTTAGTGACTCAACAGTCGAAGCAACCATTGGGTCTTTGTTCAGCTGTCCGTAACTTTTGAATATGGGTGAGACAATACCACAGAATGCCGCATCGCTATTGGCCACTGTTGCAATTCCGCTGTCAAGTGTTCTTTTTTTATTTTCACTCGTCATCGCACTCCCATCTCCCTCTCATCAAGTTTGCCTTTCTTCATCACCGAAAGTATTATGAAATAAACGAAACCATGCGAGTGTATCCTAGCGACAATTGCTTCATTGCTGTACCACTCAGTGCCTCGATAATCGAAGCCACTGTAAGGCCTTTATTCCACATATTTCAACTGGTTGAAGGGGTTGAATGGTTATTATCTAGAGCCGTGAAGCTGACAGCCACGGTTCGAATCGAAATCGTTTTTTTTTGTGAGCCAATAACTTCCGGTCTCCAATATCATACAAAACAACTAATACACTGTACAACCTCACGTACACATTGAATTTTTCAGAGTAATTTGATGTGTTACTTTTTTGCCCATGACCAACGATGCATTTTTTCACCAAGTTACGATCCATTACGAGAAATGAAACACCATCATGCGAAATTGCATTACAATCTTGCTTTTTTATTTTGGGTGTAATCGATGAAGAAGCCTGTGTTGAACCCACCACAGCAAGCCTAGACAGCCTAGATACGAAAATATTTCAAAATGAGTTCCACATCATTGCCAAATAACTTTAACAGTTTCTAATAAATTTCCTCCAAAACTTTCTTGTGGCGTTTTCTCTGTCTCGAGGCATGACTCGATCGAATTCAGTAACCCACCATTAAACCCAAACTTGAATTACTTAAAAAGCAATAACAATCACTCATATCATGCAACTACAAGATCTCATTTGTTCATTATTTTCAAAGAGAATGTAACAACATTTATTGAACTCTGGTGATTGTGAGCTTTTTAGTGGAACACCTGTGACCTGAAACTGAGATGAAAGATTAGTAATTTCCTTTTAAATCAACTACCTTTACATTGACAGATAAGCGTAATTCGTTTACAATGTAGCAGATCTATGTTCAGTGTCGTGTACTACAGTCGAGTACACGACACTGAAGTCACTGAACATAAGCAAAAAAGGTAGTTGGAATTGAATGAAAAATACTAATCTTTCTTCTCATTTTCTAGTTAGGTTTATTGGGTTAGCTGCTTTTTAACAAAACCATGTTGTTTGCTAGTTAACAAACTTTTAACCTGTGAGAATATCTTTTCGTTAGTGGTTTGGGAATGCAACATAATACATCCTCCAGTAATTGAACTGCTACAAAACAGAACTAAAACATGTCTGGATATATTTTTGTAAATGTGTCGCGTCAGTGTACTGAGTCAATGTAAGAATTTCTTTTAGTGTATGGTTTAGCTGTCACTTTCACTTTCAAGTCGTCATGCTTGTTTACTTTTAAATTGATGTTTTTTAAATGGCCTCTCGACAACAGGAGCTGAGAAATCTAGTTTTGGACAAGTGGTTATAAAATCCTAATCGTTGACACAACACAATCGCGAACTCGGTCGGGATTACCCAACAAATTTCACCAGCAAATATTTACAAACTAACACGGTTCAGAGTATGACTACCAAGCAGTCAAAAAGGGGAACATGTCTGTCAGAGATTTTGCCAAAAAGTGGATGTAGCTAAGTCAACTGTGAAAGACATTAAAGTGAAATGTGGACTAAGGCCATTTAAAGCCCAGAAGGAACCTCGCCTAGATGATAAAGGGCTTGAAAACGTTGTTAACTTGCCAATTGCGAATGCAATAAGCTTGAAATGCTAAAAATGCTGGCCTTGATTGTCCAATTTGCCAAACTTCATACTTCAGCACAATTTATTGCGCAACTTGATTGAACAGAAATGAGAATTTAAAACAACTACAAAGTACAGCCTAATCTGGTTGTGCGCAACGATGACGTAGGACTCAACATAGTTTTGAGAATAGTTAAAAGTCAAAGAAGTACGATGCATTTCAGAATAATAGCAGTTATATGTATTCTAGAGTGTATGAATGGTTCAAACATAGACATCCCATTAAACAACTCTCACTGCTAAACATCGTTGATAAAACACTATCAACATATTTATGTGAAACACACTGTGATGGCAACAATGGCGATAATGTATTAATGCAAAACTAAATTCAAATCAGCATGGGCACAACTGCCATACTCCTAACTGAAAACACATTAAAATTGTCTATTTTTCATGTTCGATGAACGTTTTACGAGTATGGTGTCTGTTTGTCTGTGGTTCAAAAGGATAATAAGCAAGATGTATTTTAATTTTCAAGTAAATCAGTTTTCCTTCAAGAATTAATCAATCATTATTTAAAGTGATCATCAATTTTCAACGATTATTTTTGTACAGGAATTCCAAACACCAATAAAATGTTTGGAAATCGACTCCTTCTTTTATTTAAATTATATTACTAAGGATCAATATTTTTATTCTTGCTGACATTTTGATAACGGTCATGAAAATGACGCTTTGTTTGAAAGCATGCTATTGGTTGACGAAAATAATTCAAGATTTCCTGCCTCGAGTTCAAGGACCTGCGTCCCAACCAGTAAGCGACGAATTACCTTCGGCCGCTTGTCTTTTCCCCCAAAAAAAGCGACCTCTCTCGGCAGCGGTTTTTGGCTGCTCCTTTGAACGCTTGAGCGATTCACGCACATACTTTGCAGTCATACTTTGCAGTCATACGCTGCAACATTTCACTTACACTGAAAGTTAATTTTAGTTGATATAACAATTGGCATTCACAAATCCATTCGTTGTTTTCAGCAACGAAACTGAATAGTACATTGTACGAAAACAATAAAAAGAGCTACGAATATTTGGTCACAAATTAAACAGAAACGTCTCTCTATGGTGGTTACATGAAGGACTGGCAGATCTACTTTATCGACTCGAAAGATAATTGACAAAAAAAACGCAACCACGTGGAGTTCCTCAGCGTTTTTTTTTATTATTTCTGACATGGGATTCAAACCCGAATTTTTGGAAAGTGCTGATTCGTAATCCGTGTTTGATGTCACTAGTCCATGCTGACTTGTGAGAACTTGTATGATCTTCGCGAAATTCATTTCGTGCATTTTACAAAAGAGGTGCAATGATAGCATTTCACCAGATAAAAAGGGTTATGCATGTTTCATACAATATACGAGACATTTGTTCTGTGTCCAAAATCCATGTTTACGAAACGCGTGAAAGCACTTTTACGAAAATAAATTTTCAGTGTAGGCATTTTAAAAATTATTTTATTCCTATTAAATGGTAGGGACTCTATTCAAGGCACTAGAACGTAAGAAATGCTTTCAAGCACTGATTGAAATTGGAAGAGAACATTACCAGCATCAAACAACTAGTTATAAAAGAATGAAAAAGTTAACTTCAAACAAGTTATTTACTTATTGATAATGTTCAATACTGAATCATTTTATGAAATATTTATTATTTACCCTAGCAGCACACTTGTTGCAAATCAGTTAAAATTACTCGCATGCATTTCAATTAAGTCACAATCAAGTTACTGCAACCAATAATGTCAGTTTTGTGTTGCTTCAGTACCGCCAGCAACTAATCCACTCTGCACAACTTGGAACTACAACGAACTGAACCTACCCTCTATTCTATAGATCTGTACACAGGTGACAGGTGACGCGGGATGATTCTTGTCTCCGCCAAATGCGTTCCTACAACAGATCTTGCTCTGCACTCTGTGCTAGGATTATACTGTAAATTTTGTAAATTTATTCTCAAAGTCGACATTACAAGAAATCACCTAGTATTTACGTTATTTTCAATAGCTCGAGCACTCAACATTGAAGATGACTGTTAGTCGCAGACAGAATGGGCATTGCTGTCAAAATATAGGCTTTTTGTAGTGGAATTTATCAGAATTTACTCGTGTTTACTAGTGATAGTTTAGAAGAAGTGTTTCAGTTTTTTGATATTTCAAACTAAGGTGCTATTTTAAATTTTCCAAGTTTTCCAATTTCAACCGTTCTAAAGGGTGTTTCGATTAAAATTTGGTCGACTTGAACCAGACACATTTCCTTTCATCGTGCATTAAAAATTTGCACACCCCTCATTTTGTGCGTGTAGCATCATGCTTCTATTTTGATTTTAAGATTAGCACTTCGGTTATCAAAATGTCGTCGAAGGAAGAGAAGCAACGCATAAAAATTTTGAACGTGCAAGGCGATAACCCAAACTACTCTCACGCCAAGTTGGCGAAATTATCGAATGTGGCTAAATCAACTGTTACCAACGTATTAAAAGTGTTCGGTGAAAGTTTGTCGACAGCCAGGAAAGCTGGATCGCGGGGAAATCGAATGCCGGAGGCCAAAGTGACGACAAAAAGAGATCCCCCCTGTTTCGAGCGGAACTTCAACCTCTCCGTCCAAGATGTCGCAAAGAAGCTGGGAGTGGCGCCTTCAACCGTTGCGTGGTACAGGACGATGAAACTCACGTCAATGCAGACTTTAAACAGCTTCCTGGACAGGAATTTTATTCGGCAACCGGAAAGGTGGCAGGTGTTCAAGCACCTTAAACTGTAAAAGTTCGCCAAAAAAATTCTGGTTTGGCAGGCCATCTGTACCTGTGGCTTCAAAAGGAACGTTTACATTGCGACCGGAATCGTCAACCAGGAAATTTATCGAATTTTGCATCTTGCCCTTATTTAAAAAGGCCATAGAGTGGTATGCTGCCAACAACGTTCAAGTGGTGCCCAAGGACAAGAACCCTCCCAACACGCCAGAGCTCCGCTCAATCGAACAATATTGGGCCATCGTCAAGCGGAACCTTAAGAAGACACAAAAAGTTGTTGTGAGCGAGAAACAGTTCAAAGCAAACTGGCGGCGAATAAAGTGGATAAGGAGACTGTACAAAATCTTATAGCAGGTGTTAAAGGAAAGACCCGGCAATTCGCATACAGCAAAAAAAAAACCTAGCTGAATATTTCTCCGTTATTTTGTATTAACTGAACTTGAAAAAGAAAAAGAATTGGACTTGTTAATAAAATCTTTGATCGACTCACACACATTACTGCTTAACCAAATTTGATTGGAACACCCTTTAGTAATACGCTCGTAAAAGTGTTTATTTTTTAGTGTTTAAAAAAAGTGAAGTGAAAATAGCTCAATGCTGATGATCAATCAGTTTCAATATTAAAACTATACATAGAAGTATTTTTTTTTTTTGTCTTGATTATCGAGATTTTCAGCCTCGGGCTGGTTCATCTCCCGTCGTAGTCAGTCAAACACCACTTTTTGGGCATTTTCGTAACTTCTCCGGAGGTGAGATTCGAACTCGTGACTTAGGCGTGAGAGGTATGGATGTTAACCAATACGCCGGGGTCGCCCCCATACATAGAAGTATTTCAGATAGATTGGTGAAAAGATTTTTAAAATCGGTCATGAAATGAATATGTTATTAACGATCAAAACCTGAGCATATTTCGTGACGCTACAAATTTTCGTACTCGCAACGTGTAAATATCCCTGTATTGAAGAAAAAGACGTAGTCCTACGTCAAAATCTGAAAAACGTTTGATTGTAACTTATCAAAGGCTTATAAACAGTAAATTATAGTGGTTTTCAGTGCATTTGAATTATGCCATAATAATAGTATCTAAGATGATACAATTATACAGTAACGGTCAAAAATTGTGATGTATAAATCAACGAGCACCATGTACATATGACTGGAATCCAAACCAATTCAAATTGCTTGAAAAACTGTTTGTCCTACACTGTATAAATTTCACGGAAGTACTTTCATCACAAGAAGAAAAAAAACATTTCTTTGTTCCTTCTCTCTAACCTTCAGACTTAATTCCTGTTTTCGGAAACTGCTCCATCGTTGTCCCCCGCCCCCCATTCCTATCGCGTTCACTAGCAACGAACTCCAGTTCAGCTTGCATTACGACACAAAAACACCGTTGGTGGCATTTGAACAAGTTTCGCATTACTTTTCGCAGGGCTCACTTCCCATCTTTGGCTTTCCACACAAACGACGGCCGGTTCCGTATAAAGTGATTCTCTTCTTCCCAAATCGTCGCCCACCCGTTGAACTTGAACTTGTGAATTTACATTCGCAGCAGTCACTGTCTTATGGTGTCGGTGAATTCCGTTTGCATTTCTTTCGCCAGTTCCAGTGCTCTTATTTGGAAAGCAGAACCTGTTGAGAGGGAGTTTTTGGAGAATTCAAAGAAACTGTTTTTCAAGTCCCCTAAAATACGAAACACTCACACGCAGCGTCCACGTTTGTTATAATGGGCTTATCGAGAAAAAATATGCGTTTTTCTTTTTCGGCAATGGCAATGGCAATGGCAACAGCGTCGTCAGCAGCATCGGAAAATAACCCACCCACCGCCGTCTGCGATTAGAATTACGATGGCTGTTTCGAGATGGAGAAGAAAGCAAGTTTTCCGGTCTCCTGCTGATGGGAGAGTCCTAACGGATTTTGGTACAATGCGAGAAAATGTTTGATTCATGGAAGCAGTAGTTGAATCTGAATTCATGGTTTTTGGTGGTTCTGTTTGCTTTCGAAACAACTTGAAATAAACTTAGAAATTACACGCACTTTCGAATCAAATCCCCATGATTTTATGTTGTTGTAGATTAACGGTGTGTAATTAATTCTCACGAGAACAGTTTAACCAAAACGCCGGTGGTCACGTTCATTTACTATATTCCCTTTTAAGAGTTCCGCACTCATAAAACCCGATCAAAATGACTCGTGCGCACTTCGGCGGTTGAGCACTCACAGCAGTCCAGCCGACCGTGAGTGCCCGTCACTCGGCGTAGATCGTAGCAAGCTGTGCCAAGATGGGCCAAAAAGAAAACAAACATGACATGGGTTCGCGGTTCTGTTGCAATTCGTTCCTCAAACAGTTCCCGTCTGACTCATCGGAAGAGCTGTCGGTTTGGCGCCGAATGGAGAAATTTTTTGTAGATGTCAAATGTGTTTTGTCGTGGTTGGATCTGTCCAACGCCTGTTTTCATCTGTCCAGCGCGGTTCAATGTTGAATGTTGAATGTTCCAATTATAAAAATGTGTTTCGTTATTAATCTTACTCATCGAATGATGATGTTATTTGAAAATACATGAAGAATTACACGCTGAATTTTTAACGATCAGAGCTGGTTTGTTTTTAAAACATAAATGACATATTTTATCTCATAAACGTAAATAAAAACCTTATGATCAATTATGCGATCTAATCCTTGACAGTTTGAAAAAAGTCGTGTAATGTTCTGTGATATCTGTTGTATACGTTTTCAACGCATATATGCGACTTACATATATGCGTTACTTCAAGTAAATTTAAGCAAAAAATAGCACAAATCAGCTCTGTAGTTTGCAGAGAATTTTTTGATTTACTTGATGATTCTTACAAACATTTTCGACGAAACTTATATACCAACCACATCCCTCGATAGCATCGTCACTTGTTAAACAGACATGGCGATTCCATGTTGGATCAGCAGCTGAATCCCCTTTTTTTCACGACTGATTTTTTTTTTGCTTCGCTGTCGTTGGGATTTTTCCAGCGGAGTTTTTTTTTCAAAGGATGCCAGATTATCCATAAACTTCGCAACATCAGCGATGATGATTTGGCCGGTAGTTTCGTTGCCCGTTAGATTCTGATTTCCATTTTCTTCATCCGTGCTTCATGAAAGGAAATGGCGTATTAGTATTTATTTGTGAAATTGTTAGATAGAATAGGTCAACTGTGATTCTGTTCATCCTCAAGATACTCCTCCTGAAGGAATCGTCCGAAATTCCGTATTGATATTTCAGATAATTTTTTCGAACAATGCTTCTACCTAAGAAAAAAAAAAGAAAGAAAGAAAAAACAAGAAGAAAAAGAGCAGAAGCTAGGTTCGAAAATTGAACTTATTCCGAGTAGAGTACAAGCTTGTTCATACGAATCTGAGCAAATTCTCAAACAGTTTACTTTACTTAAACTGGTTTGCTATGTGAGTACTTGTATTTTTTCATATGGCCTAATACCACGGAAAGCACTGTGCTCTCTGTTCCAACTAGTGCTTAAACGAACAACCGAACAGGTTAAAACACGTCTGTCGCACATGGATACACAGCGCGAATTGATAATACTGATGCTTGTTTAAAGAGGCACGCTTTTTATATGTTGGCCGCTCTTCCACCAGCGTTGCCAAGTGAGAGTTGTACTAAGTCAAGTCTGTGTAAAAAACTGATATTCATAAAATTACAGTTCATTCAAAAAACTTACATTACATATAAATATTCCGCTCATTGTGTCTTGTCCCAATCTATTGCTCATTTTCGTTTTGTTTAAATTAAATTGTTAGAACAATCGTTCCACTTATGCTGACAAGTGACTAATGCTGACTAATTTTTCTCCTCATTTTCTAGTTACAGGTATTCCACAAACAACTCATACTCTCTAGGATTAACAAAAAATCATTCTTCTGATGCTTTTGAGACGAAGCGTGCTTCTGTAAATCCTTGATACTAACGGAAATTGTAACATACTTTTTGCAAATTCGACAGAATCCGGCAAAACATTAAGAGACAACCAAGAAAGCTGTTGCTCCCAATCTCTTGAATATTTTTGAGCGGCTTTTTTGTTTGTTTCATTGTGGGGGACTTAACAGGCAATTCTAACATAATATAAATGAAAATAAGGATTAAAAACTAGTTTTCACTTTCACAATCCATCACTCTTACGAAATTGGAAAGCCCTGCTAGAGCATAATCCGTGCCCTCATTCTCATAATCATAATGCTGCGAATATTTGGGTTTCACATATTCTGTGAATATTGGAATTCAAAATCTTAAAATGATGTAATACATACCATTTCTCTTGATATAATTAAACAAGCTTCCATTCATAGTAGGTGATTGTCGTTTCTTGGATATATTCACAATATTATAGTAAGGGATGGGCGATGTCAATCAATATTTTATTGATTAGAAATTTATCCACATTACTGAGTGCAAGAAGTTGATCGATATCGATCAAACCTTGCAGAGGAGAATATATAATCGCCCAACGCTTGGTTTTATCATTTCACTGTAGCTCAGCGCTCATGCTGATAGTACACCTTCCTCGTTTAGTAATTGATATTTAATACACAGTTGTTTATGGGATTTTTCGCTGGAGCGAATGAAAATTAGACAGTCCGCCATGTTCCACGTACAGGATAACCTTTGAATAAATCACTTTCATTCAACAGTTATTGTTTTGCATAGGTCTATATAGGGTAGAGAGCTGTCACCCCAAGACCCTATTCCAAGCACGGGTAAACGTTAACCTACAACGCTCATTTTTTGCAGTATAGTGTCACTACATGGAGCACCATTCTGCAAAAAATGAGCGTTGTAGGTTAACGTTTACCCTGTAGCTGGAATAGGTCTTGAGGTGCTAAGCAGTTCTACCTATCGTCAACTTTACACATGTATATATTAATTGCAGGATGGGATGATTGTGCTGAGTAAATAATCATATATTCAACAATAGCAACGAAAGTTGTTTCAATATTGTTTTCTAGCTGTATTTACGTGGATGTCATCTTCAAAATTGTCCTATGTCTACTTACCTTAACCTTGTTTTCTTATGCTAGTAGTAGTTCGAAAGGATCAACATCATTTTTGGTTTAACAGGCCATTCATAAGTCCGTAGGGTGATTAAAACAAATATTTTTGTGTTCTGGAAATTGGTTTCAATCGAGTATAACGGGTTTTAATTTTCATATCTATTGCTTTATAATATTACCTAGAATTATCTTGATCACCTTGAACTTGCACTTGATATATTCTTTGACAAAAATTTTAAGTATTTTTATTACGATACGGTTATTACGACAGAAAATTTAATTTTAACAGGCGCGTGAAATTTCCCCTCGCTTAATTCCAAGCCAAAGGAGGCGTAAACAACGAAATTGATTGCAATCTTTCATGCACCATACCATGTACCCAGCGATGCCAGATGATTTTCTCAAAAGTCTGTATGGGATTATCAAAATAAAAAGTCTGTATTTGTCTGTACACCAGAAAAACTTATCACCTTGCTTTTTATATATTCCTCAGAGCAACTTGTTATCTACACACAATTTTGTTAGTTTTCGGTATGTACCATTTGATCTAAAATTGTTACGAATTTAGAAAAGAATTTATTTAAAAAATATGAGAATGTAACAAAACTGTTTTGGACGAGGTTTTAGACCTGAGATTTAAATGAAATGTTCACATGTAATATTTATGATTTCCATTTCTAAAATATTCAAATTGAACATAAAAACATGTTCTGATAACTATAATCGGAAAAATGATTCAGTAACAACTGCTATCTTGCCAATAACAACTGAAGTAAAATCAGCTTCTATATAATATCCAATGAAATCAAAAATTTTACTTTACTAATTTTTTTTAAATTCTATAGCAGTAAACAGGCAGAGATATGTATAAGGGGGAAGTGCAAAGTGAAGTGAACTGTCTCAAAATGGAATCAAACTCTACTTCTTAAGAGTTCCGCTCTACGATAGACTTTTATTATCAAAGCATTTATAGCAGAAATATTATCTGAAAGTAAAACTTCACCGCTATAGGATAAATGAATTTCAGTAAATAAATGCGTTCTTCCTTTTGATTAATTGCAAAACTCTTGCTTAACAGCGCGTTGCGTTATAAAAAAAATAACGGGTGTGTATTTTGAACATCTGATTTATTACCGGGCTTTAAAGGTTCTTACTTTCAAATTGTTGTCATCAGCTGAACATTTCTCTTCGTCGTATGAGGCTGAGTCAAGTTGTATTTTAGATGGCGAAATTGGAAGCAAAACACTTTTTCATCGAATTGGTAAAGAATATATTATCTGAAGAATATATAATCTGCCTTGTTTTACTCTGCCAGGATGACATTTTTTTTATTGAATTATTTGACGTTTGACTCACGCATACTAATGTACCATTTAGATTAAAGAATCGCGATTGAAAAGGGCTGTGAAAACATCACGGATATGCGAGAGAAAAAGAAGATATTGTCAAATAACTCAATGGGATTTACCTCCAGGCGTAAAGAGTTGAGTAAAGGTAATGCCGTCAACGCCAATGGTAAAAAGCAGGTACGGATTGAGTGCATAAAACATTGGCGCCAGGTAGAGACGTACCAGGTGAATGCATTCGAAACGGGTTTAGCTTATTTTATTATTAAATTTTGAATCTTATGAGTAAAAATCTGTATTAAATCTGTATATAAATACAAATGTCTGTATAATGTCTGTAGTCTGTATGAGGTCTGTATATCTGGCACTGCTGCATGTACCAATTTACATGAAATATCCCATTATTTTTGGCCAAATCTGGCATTCCTTTTGTGCATTATATAACGCAGAAAATCCAATGTTTCTTTTTGCTTTGTATATATCTATATATAAAAATGGATTTCTGTCTGTCTGTCTGTCTGTCTAATTAGGTTCAGACAGACAGCTAATAGACTCGAAAACTACTGAGCCGATCGGCGTGAAATTTTGTATGCAGGGATTTTTGGAGCCGCGGAAGGTTCTTATGATAGTTAAACACTTCTCTGGAAAAGGGCGCTCCCATACAAATAGAACACTCATTTCTGCATAACTCGAGAACTAATCAAGCAAAAGAAACCAAATTTAGCATGTGTGAGGTTTTTGAAGATAAATACTGTTTCAATGCTGATTTGAGACCCCTCCCCTTTCTGAAGGGAGAGGGGGGCTCCAATACACATGAAACACAAATTTTTGAAAAACTCGAGAACTAATCAAGAAAATGGAACCAAATATGGCATATGGAGGTTTTTGAAGGAGAAAAATGTTTCTATTGTGATTTGTGACTCTTCCGTCTTCTGAAGGGGAGAAGAGGGGGCTCTCTCTCAAACAAATGAAACACACATTTCTGCATAACTCGAGTACTAATAAAGCAACTGGAATCAAAGTTGGCATATGGTTTTTTTTGAAGGAGAGACATATTTCTATGGTGCTTTGAGACCACTCTGCCTTCTGAGAGAGGGGGCTTCCATACAAATGAAACGCTAAATTCTGCATAACTCGAAAACTATTCAAGTAAATGAAACCACATTTGGCATGTGGGGTTTTTGACGCACGATTTTTTATATATATTAAAATGAATTTCTGTCTGACTGTCAGACTGATCGATCGGAGTGAACATATGTATGCACTGGATCTTTGGAGCTGGGGAAGGTTCTTATGCTTGTTTGAGACCGCTTCCCCCTTCTAGAAAGGGGGAGGGCTCACATACAAATGAAACACAAATTATTGCATAACTTGAGAACTTACTCTCTTCACATCTTTGGTTTTAGCAGAAATTGTTGACAACTCTAAGGGTTGCCTGTTGATAAAAAGATATTTCCAATTTTCAAACATTATAATTGATTACGTGCTTATGCAACAACAAAATCACTTTTACCTTCCTTTTTTTAAGTAGGACAACGTCATCGTTGGCAGAGAAGTGAAAATGATTTTATCCCAGTAGTGTAATGATGATGTTTACATTCCCGGTTTTCATGGTTACCACTGTCACTTCTGAGCCTACATGGTAAAAAACACACTTAAAACATAAAACACATTAAACATTAAACAAAGCTGAAGAGCCCATTGGGCTAAAAAACTTACAATGTAAATTTAGTATATAAGACAAACAATGAAAATAAAGATCAATTTTACTACTACTTACTCAAAAAAATGCGTAAAAAGTAGGCACCGCTGAGAAAAGAAAAAGTTTTTGAGCATCGTCGAATTGTTCAAGAATTGTTTAGGGCTGTTGCAGTACAGAAAATAGTGGAATTTTCCAAAACGTTGGATACAAACGCATTCGCTAAATTGATAGGTAAGTTAAAACTGAAACGATTCGTTCAAAACCAAACGTCTCAGTTTCTAATGAATTAGTACCGATGGGAAATTTGACCGGAGCGTCCAGCATTACAGCTGTCGGTGACAAGTTTTGTTGGATCCAAGACACTTGGTTCAAAAATGGTTGAACGTCAGCTAAAACTTTCCGCTGCGAACGATGAAATTTACGAAGACGATGATTGTATGATAGTTTCCGATCAAGACTCGGCTGATGCCACAGTAAATGATCTGTGTGATAAAGTTAAAGAAGCAGACGTCGAGTTTGGGACCGAGCTTGGAGCCGATGTGCTGGTACTTTCTTAGCAAAGCAACTATATTCATTTTCATCTTGACTATCCAGCCGCTGCTATAAGGTTAAAGTAAATAGTTCCAGAACGTTTGATAATCAACTCTGTAACAAAATGCGTGAATATTTTTTTGCGAAAATTCTCTAGGTACAAATACGTAAACACGGCTACGTAATTTATTGATGTCTTTTTCACTTTCGAATTTGAATTCCGAAGCCGTTTTCAGCCATACTCGAGCAATATTGATTTTTCGAAATGCGTAAAAAGTATACATCTATTATGTTCTCAAAAGTAGTAAAAATTATGCACATTTTGACGTTTATTCAGGTTACGCAAAAGGGAGTAAAATTAATATACTCCTTTTTGGCGTACACGGTTAACCTGAAGTATGCAATTATGACTTCAAAGTAGGCACTTTGCTTGAAGACTGGGATTATGCATAAAATGCCTAAAAAGGTTTTATGCAAAAATGCCTAAAAAGGTTATACGTCAAAGAGTGAATGAATTCTAAGCATTTTGCAACATGTGAAAGAGATTTGAAACTATGCATTTTTTAAATGATTGTGTATAGGAACTAGTCACTTTATGAAATGAAGATGAGATAAGAAAATTAGCGCCAATGTCTCAAAAGTATGTATCTGCTTTAATTTTCTTCTAATAAACAACATTCCGTATCAATTCATCTCAAAAACCCGCACATGCAAATAAAATACAACTTTTAAAATCATGTTTCTTCTTGCAGAGATTGATGATTTACAATAGAAAGTTTTCATTTCCGAGAAAGCGACGGTTATATTAACAATAGCTGTAGATCAATCTAAATGATCGAATTAGCGCCTCGTAGCCTGTCCATGGTACTAGATTCAGGTATGGCTTGCAAGAACCCATTCTATTTATCTTCACTTTTTTCGACAAAGTCAATCAACTAGAACAAATGGATGTTTCCACTTTGATGATAGACTTGTTTTTAATGCATTTTTTCTATCACGCTGGAATAAAAAAAGGAATTAAAAGTATTCATATTTTGGGATTCAAAAGTAGGCATTTTTTGACGTATGGAGGATGTTCATTGAAAAACATATAATGTAGTCAAAAAATGACTACCTCAGAATTACCAGTGTAGTCCCCAGTTGTTGAATATTTTCATTTGTTTAAGTTAGCAAACCCACTCTGCTACAACCATCAGCTTCCTGATGGGTGCGAGATGTATCTCTCGCCTTGATAAGGCTATCTCCCTACTATAGTAGAAGGAGGGATCGTTCTCGATCGGGTATCACAGATAGACGATAGAAAACCATTTATACTGAAGTTAGTGTGAAATAAACCTGCTAGCGAATCGGTCGTGTTTTGTAAAAGCCATCAGCTTTGTATTTTCATTTGCTGAAACCAAGAGTGCTAGATGAACATTAATGTTATAGTGACCTACTTTCGAAGAAGAATATACATGGTCCTTCGAACCGGATTCTGGGCGAAGATTGTGCAGTGCAATAGTGTACCACATTTGCCATTGTGAAGATTCCAAAGAACGTGGTTCTTCAGTATTCAGTTTTGTTCCTGTGGTTGGCGCATTGTTCCTGTAGCTGGTGCTTTGTTCTCGAGATTGGCGGCATTCTATGTCGGTGTCATTATTCACGCTGAGGCACTGGCTAATATCAACGGTGGTCAATATCCAGACGTCCGAGGGAAGTATACAGCGAGAAAGATTCCCATCATCAAGATAAGTACGGAGGTTGTCAGAGGTGGCGTCAAGAGTGCATGATCGGACGCCGATTATTGAATTGCATGTGGCGACTGTTCTATTCAATAAAGAAACAATTATCGCAAGTTTGCCTTTCACTGGGTTTGGGGTTGGAATTGTTCGCTGAGTGAGATCCATTTTGAATTTGTGGGCTCTGCTATTGAAATTCTCTTGTTGATCATTTTGTGGGTTCTGTCAGGCTCGAGAAGTGCGATTACGCTGTTCTAACTTAATTTACGCCCAGTTCTTAAAGAGTGTTAATTGATCGAAATGCCTCCGTCCAACATTAACCTTCGGAAGCTGACGAAACGAGAACGCCAATTACGAGATGTGGTGGAGTCCATTGACGAATTTGTGCAGCAGTACCAAGAAGAACGTGATAAAGGATCGGTTCCAGCGAGGATAAAGAAACTTGATGAAATTTACGATGCATTCTGCGATGTGCGCTCGGACATCGAGATGGCGCTGGAAGAATATGTGTCTGAGGAAGCGGAAACGAAGGATGCTGCGACTGCAGCTCGGTCCCCAATACCTTCAAACAGGGAACAAAGCTCTAAGGTTTTAAAGGCATTCGTCAACCAATACTTCAAATTGAAGCAAGCATTGGAAGGATTCATGCGAGAAGCTGGTCCAAGCAATCAAATAGGTGTAGCACCACGGACTGATGCACCAGTATCTGCTATGCGTGTGAAGTTACCAGAGCTGAAGATTCCTACATTTTGTGGGGCTTTGATGGAGTGGATCACCTTTAGGGACACGTTTAAGAACCTAATTGTTGACAACCCTCATCTGACAGACATCGATAGATTTACTTACCTTCGAACTTCGTTGGCTGGAGAAGCGCTGCAGCAAATTGCATCGATTGATTTAACAGCGGATAATTACTCTATAGCGTGGCGATCCCTAGAGTCACGATATGAAAACAAAAAGTTGCTGGTTAAATCACATCTAGACGCCCTTTTTGCTGTTACCCCGATGAAGAAGGAATCGTTTGGAGCATTGAACCATGTCATCGGCGAGTTTGAAAAACATCTTCAGATGCTGACGAAGCTCGGAGAAAACACCATGGGTTGGAGTACGCTTTTGACTCACATGCTAGCAGGTAAGCTAGATTCTACAACACTACGTCTTTGGGAAACGGAGCATCGCTCAACGGATGTTCCGGTCTACGACGAAATGATGCAATTTTTGTCAAATCATCGGACAGTATTGCGGTCAATTTCGGGTGAAACATTCACACCAATGGAGTCGAAAAAACAGCCGAAGGTAAGCAGTTATACGGCCCAGCCGCAATCGTGTCCTTTCTGCAGCGAAGGGCAACATTGGGCATACCAATGCAACCACTTTAAAGGGATGAGAGTGGACGAACGGAGAAACACTGTGAAAGGCAATGATTTATGCTTCAATTGTCTTGCTCGCGGTCACACTGCTAAGTTTTGTTCGCGAGGTACATGTCGCATTTGTGAACAGCGACATCACTCACTACTGCACATTAACACTAGCAATAATGAGCAACAAGGCTCACAGTCAAACAAGCGCTCGCACCAAAATACACAGAACCCACACTCAAGTCAGACGTTTTCAATTGCACAACAAAGAAAGCCAACACAACCTAATCCTCAGCAATCCTTCAACCAATCTCCAAAACAACCCATTCCTGTTGCCAAACCAAGCATGCCAAACCAAGCATGCCAAACCCCACGCCACCTGTTGCAGACACTCCAAATGTCGTACTTGCAGCTCAAGAAGCTAAGGTGTCCCGATCGGTTCTGCTAGCAACTGCGATCGTGATCCTTGAAGATAATTTTGGAAACACTATGCAAGCTAGAGCACTACTTGATAGTGGCTCTCAGCTCTGCTTTATTTCGGAACGCGCATCTCAGCGTTTAAGGTTCAAGCGATCTCGTGAAACACTCTCGATAAGCGGAATAGGTCAAGTTGCTAAAAATTGCAAACAATCCATCTTCGCTCGGGTTCGCTCTCGTATTTCGTCGTTCACTGGGGAGGAGGTATTTTATGTGCTTCCACAACTCACGCTTAACCTTCCCATCCGGAAAATTGATTCGACAAGTTTGCAACTTCCGGGCGACATCGCTCTTGCTGATCCACTCTTCATGGAACCCGGTAGTGTGGACGTGATCATCGGAGCAGGGCTGTTTTTCGAAACGCTGCAAAAGGAAAAGGTTAAACTAGGAGACTATGGACCTATTGTTCAAAACACATCACTTGGTTGGATTGTATGTGGAACCCTTCCAACTGAGTCGGACATGTTAAGGCCACATATTGCCAACACGTGTACCGAAAGGCTGGAAGATTTGCTCTCACGATTCTGGGAACTGGAGTCGTGCAAAACGAATAGTGTCCTATCACTGGAGGAATACGCTTGTGAAAAATTGTTCGACCGTACAACAGTACGTGATGCAACGGGGCGGTTCATTGTTACGCTTCCTAAAAAGGATTACATACTTCGTCAACTAGGAGACTCGAGATCTACAGCATTGCGACGTTTCCTGTCTCTCGAGCGCCGACTGGATCAGAATCCGGAACTGAAGCTGATGTACAGCGAATTCATTCACGAATATATTCGCATGGGACATATGGAAGAGGTAGTTGCGGACGAAGATGATGCTGCTTTGCTGCAATACTTCATTCCACATCATTGTGTCATTAAACCCGATAGTACGACAACAAAGCTACGAGTGGTTTTTGACGCATCGTGTGCTACGTCGACGGGAATCTCCCTCAACAATGCCTTGATGGTGAGACCCACGGTTCAGGACGACGTAATTTCGATCGTACTTCGGTTTCGGTTTCATCAAATCGCCATCGTAGCAGATGCCGAAAAAATTTATCGCATGATACTGCAACAGTGGGCGGACCGAAAATTGCATAAAATCTTCAGGCGTGACAATCGGAACGAGAATATGAAGGTTTTTCAGCTAAACACCGTTACATACGGGACAGCTTCAGCACCATATTTGGCGACAAAATGCCTCAAGCGCCTTGCAGAATTGGATGGACACAACTACCCTGAAGCAGCAAAAATTCTCAGCAAGGACTTTTATGTTGACGATATGATGACCGGCGTTGACTGTGTAGATAATGGGATCAAATTGTGCAGCGACATTCAACAATTGCTCAAAGGTGGAGGATTCAACCTGCGAAAATGGAGCAGCAACTGCCAAGCCGTTCTGGAGAAAATTCCAAAGGAACTCCAAGACGATCGAACCTCCTTCGAACTCGACGATTCTAGTGCGACCATAAAAACCCTTGGGCTGATCTGGGAGCCCAGGATTGATGTATTTCGTTTCAAGGTTCCAAAATGGACATCATCGGAAATCTGTAAACGTACGGTTATTTCGGACTTAGCGAAAATTTTTGATCCTATTGGGCTAATCAGCGTTGTGATTATTTCTGCCAAAATATTCGTCCAAACTCTTTGGAAACAGAAGGTTGATTGGGACGACCCTCTGCAAGACCATCTCCAAGCCGAATGGGTCGAGTTTCGAAATAACCTAACCAGTCTCGAAAACTTGAAGGTCCCAAGATGGATCGCTTTCCGGAAGGACTGTCTCTCCTTGGAAATCCACGGTTTTTGTGATGCTTCAACGAAAGCATATGGGGCATGCATATATGTACGGTGTACGCACTTCGATGGAACAATCACTTCTAACCTGTTTGTAGCCAAGTCACGAGTTGCCCCACTCTCAGAGTTAGGAAAGAAAAGGAAACAGCTAACTATTCCTCGATTGGAATTGTCCTCCGCTGTACTTTTGGCTCACCTCTACGAGAAAACAACTGCAAGTGTTCCAATATCTTCTCAGTCGTATTTCCACACCGACTCAATGATTGTGAGGTATTGGCTTTCATCAAACCCGTCGCGTTATCAGATGTTCGTAGCAAACAGGATTTCGGAGGTGCAGAATTTGACAAAAAACGGGACCTGGAGACATGTATCAGGCACAGAGAATCCGGCGGATGCCTTATCGCGTGGTATTTCATCTGCTGATCTGGAACACAACTCATTATGGTGGGAAGGTCCAGGCTGGCTGAAAGAAGAAAAAAGCTGCTGGCCGGATACACAAGAAGTACTATTGAAAAACCTGGATCAATCACACCTCGAAGAAGGAGCAACTGTAGCATCGGTGGCCACCATTTCACCACCAAGTGAAATCTTCGCTCTACGCTCTACACTACACCGACTGGAAAAACTTGTTTCGATGTTGCTTCGATTCAAACACAACGCTCTTAATGCACGTGGAGCAATTTGAAAGAAAACAGGTCCAGTGACGCTCACGGAGCGAGAGGACGCTCTACTGCATCTGGTGAAATTGTCACAACAGGAATGCTTCGCTCAGTAAATCATTGATATCAAAGGGAAAGGAGAAGTCAAATCTACGTCTCGAATCAGCTCGCTACATCCACGGTTGATTGCAGGCGTACTGCGGGTTGGCGGCCGGTTAGCAAATGCCCAAATTTCGGACAACCGGAAGCATCCCATATTGTTGGACAAAAATCATCCATTAACATTTATGATCATGCGTCGTTTCCACTTCGAACATCTTCACGCAGGACCACAATTACTGGTAGCCAGCGTCCGCGAACGATTTTGGCCGTTAAGCGCTCGTAGTCTTGCACGAATAATTGTTCACAGATGCATCACCTGTATTAGAAACAAGCCCACAGTCCAGGAACAATTGATGGCCGATCTACCAGCGGAACGAGTCACCCCAGCTCCACCGTTTCTTCGAGTTGGTGTTGATTATTGCGGCCCCTTTTTGATCCACTATCCTAATCGAAAACGTACCACTGTCAAGCATTATGCCGCAATTTTTGTCTGTTTGGTGACTAAAGCGGTCCACATCGAAATGGTTGCTGATCTGACCACCTCTGGTTTTCTGGCCGCTCTCAAAAGGTTTGTAGCGAGACGTGGAAAACCTTCCACAATTATGTGCGATAACGGGTCAAACTTTGTTGGAGCACGGCGGCAGCTGGACGAGCTGGCTGCGCTATTCAGGGATCAGCAGTCTCAGAATACAATTGCAGCTGAGGCTGCAGACGTTAGAATACAGTTTAAATTCATTCCTGCTAAATCCCCAAACTTTGGTGGTTTGTGGGAGGCGGCAGTCAAATCGATGAAGCAACATTTGAGGAAGGTGATTGGTCTGCGAACAGTTACACCAGATGAACTCAACACGGTCTTGGCACAAATTGAAGCGTGCCTCAACTCCAGACCGCTCACGCAGATCAGCAATGATCCTAATGATCTTGCCGTGCTCACACCTGGGCACTTTCTAATTCAACGACCGCTTACGGCAGTGGCAGAACCATGGTTGCACGATATTCCAGAGAACCGACTTTCAAGGTGGCAGCAGGTTGAAGACTTTGTGCAGCGTGTGTGGTCCAAATGGTCCATGCAATACCTGTCAGATCTGCATAACAGGACCAAGTGGACTCTACAAAGGAACAACTTGTTTGTTGGCACTATGGTGCTTATCAAGGAGGATAACCTTCCTCCTCTCAAATGGCTGTTGGGAAGAGTAACGCACATTCATCCTGGATCAGATGGACTTATCGGAGTCGTTACCGTACGTACCAAGGATGGAAGTGTCGTTCGGTCTGTGTCCAAGATCTGCATTCTGCCGATCAGCGACAACGATGAGTCGCTAACATCAAGAAGAAATTAAGCTTCTTCAATGAAGGCGCAGGGGCGCTTGCGGGAGCCAACTGGCTCCCGCATACCAGTTAAGTTTTTGTATTGTATAGAAATTTTAAAAAGCTCAAGGAATGTTCTGTTTATGTAGACACCCACGGCCGGCGGCCGATCAGCGAAGCCACCCCAAAGGATGCACACAAGGATGTCATCGTCACCGTTCCAACGCCTATGATTGCTCAGATGATTGATTCTCCAATATTTTCTGCACTCGGGCGAACCCCGAGCCGGTTCCGTGAACTATCCATGTTACGGAATCAGGTACTTTCGAGTGCCTAAGGTCGTTCGAACATCATTCGAAATTCATCCAGCGAATTCATCAGTCTGCAAGCGAATCAGGGAAACGTTGTCGTTCAAGCAATCACCATGGCCTCTGGAGATTGCCGCCAACCAGTCGCCTTTAATTGTCATTCACGCTCGGCAATGATCAGCCTATTTGCAAGAATCGGAACCAGTAAAGCCCAAAATCGTTCAACCAGGAGAACGCAACATCATCGGTGCAGGAGCACTCGCGGAGTTGCCAATCTCGTCTGCATTCACGGAACGCACCGTCACCAATTCACTGCATCCCATCCGTGGTTACGTGTTTGAGACGAGTTAAACTCCGCAAGCCAGACATCGAAAATGAATACGAATCACCGAAGATTGAACAGCAACAACCATAATCGAAGGAAGTTTCGTAATCAACGTGTCGCCGAAGAATATAATCCACTACACTAAGGGAAATTTGTAGCTTTTTGTTATTAAATAATATCATTAGAAGATAATGTACAAGTAATGAAATCCGGCGTATTTCATGGCGGCCGGTTATGTTGAATATTTTCATTTGTTAAGTTAGCAAACCCACTCTGCTACAACCATCAGCTTCCCTGATGGGTGCGAGAGTAACTCACTCTCGCCTTGATAAGGCTATCTCCCTACTATAGTAGAAGGAGGGATCGTTCTCGATCGGGTATCACAGATAGACGATAGAAAACCATTTATACTGAAGTTAGTGTGAAATAAACCTGCTTGCGAATCGGTCGTGTTTTGTAAAAGCCATCAGCTTTGTATTTTCATTTGCTGAAACCAAGAGTGCTAGATGAACATTAATGTTATAGTGACCTACTTTCGAAGAAGAATATACACACACTAACGGGTGTCCACTAAATAATGAGAACGAAAAGAATGGATCAGGAAAAAAATACCAGTGAAGTTTTGTTCAAACTGATTTATTTTATTAAAAGGGTCAACTTAAATCTTCAAACTAAGTTTAGTGAATATTGTCATATGGTCCGTGGTCCGCCGTGCGGCGCAGCTTAGTCGTTATGCTGGAACATGACCGTTGGACGGCAGCCACATCGACTTTTCGGATGCAGCTTTTGATCCTGTTGGTAAGTTGCTTGGTGTTCTTGGCCTTCCAATTATCCTTGTATACCATGGAGTTCAAAAGACCGAAGAAATCCTCGATAGGACGGCACTGTGGCAAATTTGTCGGATTCCGGTCTTTTGGGACATATGGTATATTTTGGCTCTCCAAAAACGTTAGCGTTTTTTTTGCGTAGTGCGATGATGCCTTGTCCGGCCAAAACACGTATTTGCCATCCGAGTGATGTTGTGTAAGAAATGGGATGAGTATTTTCTGCAAACACTCTCTTTGGTACACCTCCTGGTTGATGGCCAAATCGCTTGGTTTGAACCACGGCTTCGAAATACCCTTATCGGATATTACGATGTATAACATAACCTTCGATTCAAATTTGTGCTTGAACTTATACATTACTTTTGGAGGAGTAGTAGATTTGTCCTTAGTGTAGAATCGGTCGTTTCCCGGTATCTGAGACTTCGAAAGAGGAAAGTAGCTTTCGTCGTCCAGAACGAAAGATTTTCCGCCGTAATTCCGAGTCATCCAGCGGCATTGGGATTTCACGGTTTGAATCTGCTCATCTGTGTACTCTGGGGATCTGGTTTTCTTTCTACACACTATTCCTTCTTTCTTTAGCGTCTTGCAGATGAGTGACTTCGAACAATGGAACTTTCGGGATGCTTCCCGTTGACTTACCGAATCCTTGTTGTTGAACATGCTGCGCAGCGAGCGGAGCGTTTTCTCATTCATTATTTTCGCTGGACAGTCGCAACCTTTCTTCCGGGTTACTCTCATGCATGCCAGGATACGGTATACGGTGGATACCGGAACTTTTTCACGACAAAAATGGTCCACCGTGTATTTTTTTCCACGATCTTGGTTCGCTTGAAAGAATTGTACAACGCGCGCGCGCAGTTCTTCCTGTTTCGACGGCATGCTGAACACGACTGAACATGTTAGAGTGAAAAAAGAGTGTATGAAAATTTTCTGGAGAGTGCAACGATTCATTCATCTAAAGTGAAATTTATATGCGGCCGTTTTTGTTCTGATGGAAAAGTATTGAAATCATTCTCATTTTTTAGTGGACACCCGTTACATCACCTCTGTGAGATTCAGATATGATCTCACACGTGATGAAAGATTCATGACTACCATTCGTGTCCCATTGCATACACCTTTTAAGTTACGTACCAGCATTACGATTGTTCCAAGCTTCAAACACAAAACATGAGGTGGAACTCCGGAAGGATTTAGGGTGTATAGGTACTCCACAGGGTATGCATTTCCATCGTTCACATCCTCAGTTTGTATTGAATCTGTGCTGTAATAACCTTTAGCAGCTCCTTCCTGCTGATCAATTATAACTCGGTTGATTTGAAGAATATCCTTATTGGTAGGCGCCAAAATCATACGTTTGGAAAAATCCATTGATGTTAAGCGGTGGATATTTGTTTCAAATACTGTTTCAATCAAACTGCCTTGTTCAATCATATTTGATGGAATCTGCACCGCATTATGTGGGATCCCTTCAATTTGTGGTACATTCCCGATGCCTATGTACAAAAGCCATTGATTGAAATCAGCGTCACCTTCATTTCGCATATTGGATACCAACGATAGCATCTCAAAACAGAACCATAATGGGCTAGACTTGAGACATATTTCAAAAATATCTGTGCGTGCACCATTTGGAACGACCGGAAGAGTCTGTCGCCAATCTCCTCCAATGACTGTCACCTGTATGAAGTATTATAATCTATCAACTCAAAAATCCAATTCTTTGCAATTATTGTTTTTTATTTTTTATTTCTCGCTTCCGTCTGCGAGCCTCCGCAACGTACTTCGATTGCCTTTTTACCCTTCTTACATCAATAGAAGGGTATTAAGATCGCTTGAAAACTCGACTTTTTATCCGAAGGCCCACAGGGCCGAGTGTCATATACCATTCGACTCAGCTCGACGAACTGAGCACATGTCTGTGTGTATGTATGTGTGTGTGTGCGTTACAAATAATGTCACATCGGTTTCTCAGCCATCTGTGAACCGATTTCAGTTCTGTTGACGGCAAATGGAAGCTACAACATTCCCATAGAACGCTATTAATTTTTTTCATTCGGACATTTCGTTACGAAGATATGAACGAAACAGTACTTGAAGGCCTATTATAATAGTAATCAAACAGTTAAGTCTCCGATTACATACTGAGCTATTTCTGTACCGATTTTAGTTTTGTTGGTGCCAAATCAAAGCTATGAAATCTTCAAATAACTGGTTTAAATTTCATTATGATTGGATAATCCTTCATGGAGATATGACCAAAACAATACCTGAGAGCACATAATTGTGAGATGACAATATACTCGTTGCAGTGCAAAACCGAACAAGACCAATCACACCAATCGATGCCGCTTGCATTCTATTGTGTAGCATCTGGAGCGTTGTATAGCACATACAGCGGACTAGCCACACTATGCGACTGTATAGAATTAGAGCAGCATCGATTGGCTCGAGTGGTCTGGTTTTGAACTGCAACGAGTATATTCGAAAATTACACAAAGTCTCCATTTACTATTTTCAACGAATATGTAATTATTAGGCATCTTGGATCCATATCGATAATCAAAATTGAAGCTCAGGATTGAAGCTTTGTTAACGCCAAATTAAAGTTATAAAATCTTCAAAAAAGTGTTCAAAATTTCATTATGTTAACTTCCCTTTGTACCCTTCATACATCAATAGAAGGGTATTAAGATCGCTTGAAAACTCGACTTTTTATCCGAGGCCCACAGGGCCGAGTGTCATTTACCATTCGACTCAGCTCGACGAACTGAGCACATGTCTGTGTGTATGTATGTGTGTGTATGTGTGTGTGCGTTACAAATAATGTCACATCGGTTTCTCAGCCACCTGTGAACCGATTTCAGTTCTGTTGACGGCAAATGGAAGCTACAACATTCCCATAGAACGCTATTAATTTTTTTCATTCGGACATTTCGTTACGAAGATATGAACGAAACAGTACTTGAAGGCCTATTATAATAGTAATCAAACAGTTAAGTCTCTGATTACATACTGAGCTATTTGTGTACCGATTTTAGTTTTGTTGGTGCCAAATCAAAGCTATGCCATCTCCAAATAACTGGTCAAAATTTCATTATGATTGGATAATCCTTCATGGAGGTATGACCAAAACAATACCTGAGAGCACATAATTGTGAGATGACAATATACTCGTTGCAGTGCAAAACCGAACAAGACCAATCACACCAATCGATGCCGCTTGCATTCTATTGTGTAGCATCTGGAGCGTTGTATAGCACATACAGCGGACTAGCCACACTATGCGACTGTATAGAATTAGAGCAGCATCGATTGGCTCGAGTGGTCTGGTTTTGAACTGCAACGAGTATATTCGAAAATTACACAAAGTCTCCATTTACTATTTTCAACGAATATGTAATTATTAAGCATCTTGGATCCATATCGATAATCAAAATTGAAGCTCAGGATTGAAGCTTTGTTAACGCCAAATTAAAGTTATAAAATCTTCAAAAAAGTGTTCAAAATTTCATTATGTTAACTTCCCTTTGTACCCTTCATACATCAATAGAAGGGTATTAAGATCGCTTGAAAACTCGACTTTTTATCCGAGGCCCACAGGGCCGAGTTTCATTTACCATTCGACTCAGCTCGACGAACTGAGCACATGTCTGTGTGTATGTATGTGTGTGTATGTGTGTGTATGTGTGTGTGCGTTACAAATAATGTCACATCGGTTTCTCAGCCACCTGTGAACCGATTTCAGTTCTGTTGACGGCAAATGGAAGCTACAACATTTCCATAGAACGCTATTGACTGCAACGAGTTTATTCGAAAATACATAAAGTCTCCATTTACTATTTTCAACGAATATGTACTCATTAAGCATCTTGAATCCATATCGATAATCAAAATTGACGATTATATGAAATTGCTAATATTTATGTAATTTTTCCTTTTTATATAACTAACAGAAACAGGTCATTAAAGACTATTAATGGTTATATTTTAATCACATCGATGAACAGTTCGTTAAGGATTGTCGAACGGTACCATTTTTAAACACAAAATATGACATATCGAATATTCCTGGACATTCCTGGAATTTCTGATGAAAATATGTATCCAGTACCATATTGGCCACATTTGAGTTCGTAATTCTGATAAAGTGTAAGAAGGGTTCAGTCGCACCATCGGTGGATTATTTCAGGTTTTTTTAACGTACGACTACGTTTCTCTTTTCTATATCGGGTGTCATTTCAAAAAAAATACTCAAAATTGAAAGGTTTCTGAACGCTTATAACTCTCGTTCGACTAAACAGAATGACTTTATTAATACATTATTTGATTGATTCGATTGATTATTGATACATCATTTGAAAGAAGTTCAATTAGTATAAGTAGTTCGATTGTTGACCTTCTTTTGCTCCCATACAAATTTGCATATCAACTGGTGGAAATATGTGTTTTCCCTAGCAAGGTCGTAGGAACCGGGTAACAAATGTCTTCTTCTTCTTCTTTGTTGCCGATTTCTGATTTTCAATTGTGGCCCGTCCATCAAAAAATTCTGAACGCACAAAGCTATTGGTCGAAAATGACATCATATTTGCGCTACGCTCTGATTGGTTTATACTGCCACAGTAACCTTGCCATCAATTATGGAACATGTGGGAACGACCGAAGACCAACAGTCAGTTCTCGCTGTGCAACCGTATGCGACTGACCTTCTTCGAAGAAGAATATACACACACTACATCACCTCTGTGAGATTCAGATATGATCTCACACGTGATGAAAGATTCATGACTACCATTCGTGTCCCATTGCATACACCTTTTAAGTTACGTACCAGCATTACGATTGTTCCAAGCTTCAAACACAAAACATGAGGTGGAACTCCGGAAGGATTTAGGGTGTATAGGTACTCCACAGGGTATGCATTTCCATCGTTCACATCCTCAGTTTGTATTGAAACTGTGCTGTAATAACCTTTAGCAGCTCCCTCCTGCTGATCAATTATAACTCGGTTGATTTGAATGTGTGTGTGCGTTACAAATAATGTCACATCGGTTTCTCAGCCACCTGTGAACCGATTTCAGTTCTGTTGACGGCAAATGGAAGCTACAACATTTCCATAGAACGCTATTGACTGCAACGAGTTTATTCGAAAATTACACAAAGTCTCCATTTACTATTTTCAACGAATATGTACTTATTAAGCATCTTGAATCCATATCGATAATCAAAATTGACGATTATATGAAATTGCTAATATTTATGTAATTTTTCTTTTTATATAACTAACAGAAATAGGTCATTAAAGACTATTAATGGTTATATTTTAATCACATCGATGAACAGTACGTTAAGGATTGTCGAACGGTACCATTTTTAAACACAAAATATGACATATCGAATATTCCTGGACATTCCTGGAATTTCTGATGAAAATATGTATCCAGTACCATATTGGCCACATTTGAGTTCGTAATTCTGATAAAGTGTAAGTAGGGTTCAGTCGCACCATCGGTGGATTATTTCAGGTTTTTTTAACGTACGACTACGTTTCTCTTTTCTATATCGGGTGTCATTTCAACAGGTTTCTGAACGCTTATAACTCTCGTTCGACTAAACAGAATGACTTTATTAATACATTATTTGATTGATTCGATTGATTATTGATACATCATTTGAAAGAAGTTCAATTAGTATAAGTAGTTCGATTGTTGACCTTCTTTTGCTCCCATACAAATTTGCATATCAACTGGTGGAAATATGTGTTTTCCCTAGCAAGGTCGTAGGAACCGGGTAACAAATGTCTTCTTCTTCTTCTTTGTTGCCGATTTCTGATTTTCAATTGTGGCCCGTCCATCAAAAAATTCTGAACGCACAAAGCTATTGGTCGAAAATGACATCATATTTGCGCTACGCTCTGATTGGTTTATACTGCCACAGTAACCTTGCCATCAATTATGGAACATGTGGGAACGACCGAAGACCAACAGTCAGTTCTCGCTGTGCAACCGTATGCGACTGACTTTTTCGGCGAGCACGTTGGAAGACAACGCCGCCCGTAAAAAGAAGAAGACTAGAATCATCTCACGTCAACTGCAGCTGGCCATCCGCAACGACGAGGAGCTGATTTTTTTTTTCTCCGGTGTGACCATTTCACAGAACGGTGTCCTGCCAAAAGTCCTGCAGCCCAAGGAGGGTGCACTGGCGGGCTGTCGTTGCTCAGAGAGGCGTTGGTGCAGTTTACTGTTGTTGCCGATGAACCGTCAACCTCGTTGCGAGAAACATGGCTGCTGAAGCCGCCCGCGACGAGACAAGAATCAATCATCCCACGTCACCTGCAGATGGCCAGCCACAACGAGGAGCCCAAGGGGAGCCGCAGCCCAAGGGGAGCCGCAGCCCAAGAAAGAAAGCCCAAGGGAAATCTCAAACTATTTCTTCCCCGTCAACTAAATCCGTCCATTTCAGGACGACCATATCAGCTTACCAGCTAAAGAGTTTGGTTGCATTTTTCTATTGTGATGTTTGAAATTAAATTACCGCGTCACGGTTGAACATAGCATTCATTAAACGCCGCGTTCCGGAGTATATCACAAAGAACGCTGGACAACTAATGAACGAAATTCTTGAAGGGATAATTTGAGCCGAACTGCAACACATCAGAGACCGACCATGTGGTGGAGTTCGCCATTGTTACTTGTTGTGCAGAACGGATTAGTTGCTGGCTGTAGCAAGCAACCCAAGCAACATTGCTGGTTTTATCGTGGTTTTATAGCATTCTTGAAGTCTAATTCATGCTCTTCAGAACCCTTATAAAACCAAAATTGTTACTTGGGAAATTAGGCATATTTCTGTTAAGCAAATCATCCATCTAGCGTGTACTTATTAAAACTAATTGCTGTGGCACAATGACTAAAGTACGTCCCCTTTGATGTAATTTGTATCACACTGTCTTCGTTGGTACCGCCTTTTTTTGTGCAATAGCATCCGACACCATACTATACCAGCTCTTAGCAGAAATTTTGATTCAGTCTTCTAACAGTCGTGGAGCTGTGCAGTGGCTGTACGCACACAGTTAGTTGCATCAAGCACCCTGGAGGATTCACTGGCGAGCAGTCGTTGCCCAGAGAGGTGTTGTTGCAGTTGGCTGTCGGTGCCGATGCTCCTGAAAACCTCGCTGCGAGAAACATGATTGCTGAAGCCTGCGAGTTGGCGGGAAAAAGCCGCCCGTAACGAGACAAGAATTAATCATCCCACGTCACCTGCAAATGGCTACCCGCAATGACGACTAGCTGAACCATGAAAGAAAGTCAATCACCAACCATATTTCTCCCTCGTCATTACTAAATCCGTCCTTTTAGGGCGACCAAATCAATTCACCATCTAAAGAGTTTATTTGGTTGAATTTTTCTCTTGGTTTGGTTGAAATTAAAATTACCGTGCCCCGGCTGAACATAGCGTCCCGGAGTGAATGACAACGTTGTACCGACCAACGAACGAATTTCTAGAACGGATAATTCAAGCCGAATTGAAACACATCAGACCGACCATGTGATTGAGTTCGTTGTTGTTCCTAGTTGTGCATTCTGGATTAGTTGTTGGTGGTGGCAAGCAAATTAGGCAAATTTCTGTTAAGAAAGTTACCCGTCTAGCCTGCGCTAATTCAAACCAATTAGTGTTGTGCAATAACTGAAGTTCGTCCCCTTTGAGGCAATTTGTATCACATTGTCGTCGTTGGTACCGCCTTCTTTCGTGCAATAGCATCCGACGCCATCACATAAGAGGTCTCTACAGAAAATTTTGATTTGGTCTTTCAACAGTCGTGGAGCTGTGCAGAGGTGGTTGGAACGCAGTTTTCAGAATCGAACGAGTTCAGAAGCGGTTTATTCGTTTGGCTCTGAAAAACTTGCCGTGGCGAGATCCTGACAACTTGCCACCGTATCCTGATACATGCCGACTACTGGGTTTGAACACGCTGGAACGACGTCGAAAAATACAGCAGTCGTTGTTGATTGCTAAATTGTTGAATGGTGAAGCTGATGCTCCTGAACTACTTTCTATGTTGAACCTTCGTGTACCAAACAGAACATTATGGAACTCTACCTTGCTGCAACCAGTTTTTCACCGGAATGTGTTTGGATACAATGAACCGATTTCAGCATGTATTCGTGCGTTTACTGCAGTCAAAGAGCTATTCGAGTTTAATGAACCATCTAGACGTTTCGCGAATCGGATAAGATCTTTGTCGGACTAGTTTTAATAGACACGTGGTTTTTATTAGTTTATTAGTTTATTTTTATTCATTAAGACTACCCATTGTCAGATGAATTATGTTTAATACAAATACAAATACAAATGCAAATTACCGCCATTGTTGCCATCACAGTGTGTTTCACATAAGTCGATAGTGTTTTATCAAGATATTTAGCAGTGAGAGTTGTTCAATGAGTTACATATGTCTATGTTTGAACCATTCTTACACTACTATGGTTCTAAAATTGCTTGTAAGGCTTGCTTCATTTAGAATTGGAACAAACTTTTGCTCATATTGTGGCGCTCCTGGTGGGCGGATTTGGAAGTTCTTGGCGCCCACGTGTCGGGAATTTTGTCAGCTTCACGTATGTATTTTTGACATTCCGCAAATCGACTGTACTTTGTAAACAATCAACATGGAAGCCGAAAGAAGGGAAAAATTTGTGCACAGTTATTTGGAAAATCCATTGTGGTCTGCATCTAGGCTAGCTAAACAGCTGAAATTGCCCAGAAATACTGTATGGCGCGTTATCAAATGGTATAAGGCAACATTGACGACGATTTGGAAGCCTCAAGCCAATCGTCGAAGTGGAACTGTCGACCGGAAACTGCGTGGTAAGATTTTGAAGACGATTAAGAGGAATCCCAATCTGTCGGACCGTGATTTGGCCAGAAAATTCGGTGCTGCCCATAGTACCGTGAGGAGAACTCGACTCCGGAATCAAGTCGTATCGAACTAGCAAACAGCCAAATCGGACTATAAAACAGAATAGTGTGGCCAAAATCCGTGCTCGGAAGCTATACGACCAAGTGCTAAACAAGTTCGACGGGTGTCTTCTGATGGACGATGAAACCTATGTCAAGGCTGACTTCGGGCAAATCTCAGGTCAAAAATTTTACTTGGCAACGGCTCGGGGGGATCTCCAGCCAAATTGAAATTTGTTTTTGCCGATAAATTTGCACGAAAATTCATGATTTGGCAGGGCATTTGCAGCTGTGGCAAACAACGAAAGTTTTCGTTAGAAATAAGACAATGACGTCGGAACTATACCAAAAAGAGTGTCTCCAAAAACGAATTTTGCCGTTCATTCGATCCCACGACCATCCCGTAATGTTTTGGCCAGATTTGGCAAGCTGTCATTACAGCAAAGTCGTTCAAGAATGGTATGCAGAGAAAGGGGTCCAGGTTGTTTCGAAAAACCTTAACCCACCCAACAGCCCCCAGTTCCGCCCTATTGAGAAATACTGGGCAATCATGAAGAGGAGGCTCAAGGCAAAGGTAAAGGTTGTCAAAGACATCAATCAAATGAAGACCTGGTGGAATAAGATAGCTAAAACGATGGACGAAGAAGGTGTGCGCCGCCTAATGAGCCGTGTTACAGGAAAAAATCGAGAATTCCTTCGAAACCGTGACGATTCATTTTATCCGTATTTTTTCTTAAAAGTATAGAGAAAACGCTACATTTGTGTAAAAAAAGATCTTGAATTCAATTATAAATAACTGAAATACAGGCAATTGTTTTTGTTCCAATTCTATCTGAAGCAAGCTTTATCTCTTTGACTTTAATCAATTCTCAAAAATATAAAAGGATATTTTGAATGTAACATATTATTTATTTATTATCTCTTTGACAGATTAAATAGTCTAATTTACATTTTACTATCTCATCTAAAATGTTAACAACTGGGAAAGAAAGTTGACATGTCTTTGGAAGTGCTGGGGGCTGGGTTTTGGGATGATCGATTGCGAAACATATCTTTCGTGTGCCGAAGCCGTAAAGTCTTCGACATTGGCACATTTGGCAGTGTTGTACACATATAGGGCTAGTGAAAACCGTATGCAATTGGAGCTGAATGAAACCAGCCTCTTAATAAAAGTGTCCCAAATGACTAATAATATAGAGATATTATATGACCTTCTTTGCATATCAACAGGTTGAAAAATATGTTTTCCCTAGCAAGGTCGTTGGAACCGGGTAACAAATGTCTTCTTCTTCTTCAACATAATTTTTATTTGTTGCTGGTGTCTGATTTCAATTGTGGCCCGTCCCACAAAAAATTCTGAAAGCACAAAGCTATTGGTCGAAAATGACATCATATTTGCGCTACGCTCTGATTTGTTTATACTGCCACAGTAACCTTGCCAGCAATTATGGAACATGTGGGAACGACCGAAGACCAACAATCAGTTCTCGCTGTGCATCCATATGCGACTGACCTTTTCGGCGAGCACGTTGGAAGAAAATGCCGCCCTTGAAAAGAAGACCAGAATCATCCCACGTCAACTGCCGCTGGCCATCCGCAACGACGAGGAGCTGATTTTTTATTTCTCCGGTGTGACCATTTCACAGAACGGTATCCTGCCAAACGTCCTGCAGCCCAAGGAGGGTACACTCACGAGCAGTCGTTGCGCAGGGAAGAGTTTGTGCAGTATGCTGTTGGTGCCGATGAACCGTCAACCTCGTTGCGAGAAACATGGCTGCTGTACGTGACGAGACAAGAATCAATCATCCCACGTCACCTGCAGATGGCCAGCCACAACGATGGGGAGCTGAACAAAAACAGAAAGCCCAAGGGGCATCGTAAACTATTTCTCCCCAGTCAACTAAATCCATCCTTTTCAGGACGACCAAATCAGTTTACTAACTAAAGAGTTTGGTTGAGGTTTTCTGTTGTGCTGTTTGAAATTCAGTTACCGCGTCGTTTTTTTACCGTAAACTTAATGCGTCCTTTTCAGTACGACCAAATCTGTTTGCTTATTAAAGAGTTTGTTTGGTTCAATATATCTCATGTGCTATTTAAAATTTCAATCATTCGATAATCATATAATTTTGAGAAAGTGAAATGTCGCAGCATGTGACAGCAAGTATGTGACTAGAAATGATAAGAAAAATTAGTGTTTCCTTCTAGTTACAGGTATTCCACAAAACAGCTCAAACTGTTTTGGATTAATCATGCAAGTATATAGTTCCATAGTTATCTTCTAAGCGTTAAAAATTGTGGCCCTCTCAATATCATTATTAAAACCAAATGGTCCTTTTCAGGGCCACCAAATGCTATCTAAAGAGTTAACAATAGAATTTTCTTACATATTTACTTCTCAATGCTGGTCTATCGTTCAATTAGCACTATTTCGACATAGACGTCTATCGACAATAATAGACTTTGAATTCCCGAACAGACCAATCATCTACAACGCAATAAGGATAATGATTTCCAGGTGGTCAATCATATCAACAGAATATGCTCTTATGGTGCATTCTCGCTCCACCATCTCACAGTTCCAGCAGCAAGGTTCGCAAGAAGAAAACGTATAGCACCTCATCTACCGGGTGCTGAAGCATTTTAACTCGATTCTGTAGTTTCCTCTAAAGCGATAAGCATTATGAACAGCTTCGTAGATGACATTTCCGAGCGGATTGAAAGCGTAGCTGCCTGACTGACTTAAATCAATTGGCGGATGACGTCTCTGGAAATTTAAACCGCCTTTCGATCCTGCTGCCGGGAGAGCTAGCCAAACACGAGGTTTCCGAGCGAACCGAAGCCGTGGTCAAGTAAACCAGCTTCATGACGAAATGAGGTGGTGGCCGTAGCTAATCCCTTGAACCCAAATTGGCCATCAAATCAACTGGAAAGAGAGTTGACTTGTCTTTAGGAGTGCTGGGTTTTGGGAAGGTCGATTGTGAAAAATATCTTTCGTGTGCCGAAGCCGCAATGTTTCCGACAATTGGACATTTGGCAGTGTTGTACAACCCGTATGCAAATGGAGTTGAATGAAACCTGCATCTTGGGTAAAAGTGTCCCAAATGACTAATAACCCATTTGCACTACAGTGTATATTACGTGACATAGAGTATCTTAATATCATATGTCGTACATATTATTTCCAGTGAAAGCAAGATGTATGAATGTAGATACCAAGGCTATATCAAATAATTAAAGTTGCAGTGCGGACGTTTAGTGTATGGGCGTTAGATTTGGAACGAGACCAATTTCGGCCAATCCTTAAATCAAGCGATTCAGATTGCACATTGCTGCGTAATCCTACGTCACTTTTGCGCACAACCCGATTGGGCTGTACCTCATAGTTTTTTACATTTATTGATTGATTACCATGAACATCACAAGATTACAATCTGCCAAACTGCTACATAATCTGTATGCAAAAATGGGTATATTTTTACCTATTTATGCTTCTCTGCAATGGGTGAATAAAAACCCATTTTGCTTCTTTGCAATGGGTGAAAAAATTCTCATTTTGTGACATTAACTGCTCTTACCCATTAATGGGTAAATCAGATTTACCCATTAAATGGGGAGAGGCACTTCCAGCGAAAATGGGTGTTTTTTCACCCATTAATGGGTTTTTGCAAACGACCTTGCAAGCTTTATAATTAGGCTTTTTGACGTTTTGTCACCTTTTCTTTTTATCAACATTTATTTATTTATTTCTATTCATCAACAGATTATGTGCAAATCCCAATGATGTTACTTAAAACAAACTAAAAATTACACTATCCATGCGAATTACACAGGTCTTTAAAAAAATGGCTAAACTTACGACGAAGCATCTGGCGAGTCACGTTAAAATCAAACAACGCGGAAACCTTATTAAAAATACTTTGTAAACCGCCAATTGCGCCAAACATACTGTAATTGGTTCGTTGTGGAGGTAACCGCAGCATTGAACTATTCCTCAGGGCTCGGGGCTGCACGTTGATATTGATTTACTCCAGAAGATCAGGACAGTCGATGCGGTCTTGCAAGATGTCTGCGATGAACAAAGCCCTGGCTGTATCTCTGCGGGCTAACAGGGACTCCAGGTTAATTAGACGGCAACGGCTTTCGTAGCTTGGCAAACGATAGGGATCCGTCCACGGTAGTTTACGTAGCGCAAATCTCAAAAACCGTCGTTGAACAGCCTCTACTCTAACGACACCGTTGTTGTAATGAGGAGTCCACACAACCGAGCAATACTCTAATATAGAACGACACAAGGAGCAGTACAACGATTTGAGGCAGTAGATGTCCGTAAAGTCCTTAGCAATCCGAAAGATGAACCCCAGAACGCAGGAGGCTTTGCCGATAGCGTACGAGATATGCTGCTTGAAGGTGAGTTGGTTGTCCAGAATTACTCCTAAGTCCTTGACTTGACTGACGCGCTCAATTTCGGTGCCCAACAAGACATACTTGAATAAAATAGTCTGTTTCTTGTACGAAAACGAGATAACCGTGCATTTGGCCGGGTTGACATCCATACGATTCAAAGTGCACCAGTCGGCAAAAGCATTTAGCTGACGTTGAAGAGCAGCACATGCAGAGGAATGATGGTTTGTTTTCCTCCAAAAGATCTTCCTTCTTTCTTGCTCTCCTTTGATCTAAATGGCGCTGTAGTATGCGCGCGTTCAAGGTCACTACGCCTAATATGCCCCTTATATTGAACTCACACGAACACACTCTTGAATATACTGTCAAAATAACAAAGTAAATCAAAACAAAGGCGCAAAACACCCTCTCTTTCTTTCATATTACTATCCCTTTTTTTCACACGGAGAGTTACTCAATTTTCGTTAAAAGTGGATCTACTTTTTCAATTTTCGTTAAAAGTAGATCCACTTTTTACGAAAATTGAGCAACTTTTCCATGTGAAAAAAACCCGCATTAATCCACCGATGGTGAGACTGAACCCTTCTTACACTTCACCGGAATTACGAACTCAAATGTGGCCAATATGGTGCTGGATACATATTTTCATCAGAAATTTCAAGAAGATCCAGGAGAATTCAAACATTTAGTATATAAAATAAACTATTTGTCAATCCTGAACATATTGTTTATCGAAGTGATTAAAATATTGACATTAATTGTGTTTAACGACCTATTATATAAAAGAATAATTTACACAAATATTAGAAATTTCGTATATATATAGTCCACAGAATGAATTTTGATTATCAATACGGAATCAAGATGCTTAATAAATACTTAATACTTAATCGTCAAAATTGTGTAGTTATAGTAAATGGAAACTTTGTGTAATTTTCGAATATACTCGTTGCAATTCAAAACCACTCGAGCCAATCGATCCTGAATTCTATAGAGTCGCTTAGTGTGGCTAGTCCGCTGTATGTGCTATACAATGCCCCAGATTTGACACAATAGAATGCAAGCGGCATCGATTGGTGTGAGTGGTACTGTTTGGTTTTGCACTGCAACGAGTATATTTTCATCTCACAATTCGTTGCTCTCGTTCTCTCAGGTATTGTTTTGGTCACATCTCCATAAAGGATTTTCCAATCATAGTGAAATTTTGACCAGTTATTGAGAGATTTCATAGCTTTGATTTGGCGCCAACAAAACTAAAATCGGTACACAAATAGCTCAGTATGTAATCGGAGACTAAACTGTTTGATTACTATTATAATAGGCCTTCAAGTACTGTTTCGTTCATATCTTCGTAACGAAATGTCCGAATGAAAATAAAATCAATAGCGTTCTATGGAAATGTTGTAGCTTCCATTTGCCGTCAATCGAACTGAAATCGGTTCACAGATGGCTGAGAAACCGATGTGACATTATTTGTTACGCACACACACACATACACACACACATACACACATATACACACACACACATACAAACACATAGACATGTGCTCAGTTCGTCGAGCTGAGTCGAATGGTATTTGAAACCCGGCCCTGTGGGCCTCGGATAAAAAGTCGAGTTTTCAAGCGATCTTAATACCCTTCAATTGATGTAAGAAGGGTAAAAAGGGAAGTTATCATAATGAAATTTTGAACACTTTTTTGAAGATTTTATAACTTTGATTTGGCGTTAACAAAGCTTCAATCCTGAGCTTAAATTTTGATTATCGATATGGATTCAAGATGCTTAATAAGTACATGTTCGTTGAAAATAGTAAATGGAGACTTTGTGTAATTTTCGAATATACTCGTTGCAGTTCAAAACCAGACCACTCGAGCCAATCGATGCTGCTCTAATTCTATACAGTCGCATAGTGTGGCTAGTTCGCTGTATGTGCTATACAACGCTCCAGATGCGACACAATAGAATGCAAGCGGCATCGATTGGTGTGATTGGTCTTGTTCGGTTTTGCACTGCAACGAGTATATTGTCATCTCACAATTATGTGCTCTCAGGTATTGTTTTGGTCATATCTCCATGAAGGATTATCCAATCATAATGAAATTTTGACCAGTTATTTGGAGATTTCATAGCTTCGATTTGGCAGCAACAAAACTAGAATCGGTTTACAAATAGCTCAGTATGTAATCGCAGATTAAACTGTTTGATTACTATAATAATAGGCCTTCAAGTACTGTTTCGTTCATATCGTCGTAACGAAATGTCCGATTGAAAAAAAATTAATAGCGTTTTATAGGAATGTTGTAGCTTCCATTTGCCGTCAACAGAACTGAAATCGGTTCACAGATGGCTGAGAAACCGATGTGACATTATTTGTAACGCACACACACACACACACACACACACACACACACACACACACACACACACACACACACACACACACACACACACACACACATGTGCTCAGTTCGTCGAGCTGAGTCGAATGGTATATGACACTCGGCCCTGTGGGCCTCGGATAAAAAGTCGAGTTTTCAAGCGATCTTAATACCCTTCTATTGATGTAAGAAGGGTAAAAAAGGGATAGTGATACGATAGAAAGAGAGGGTGCTTTGAGCGTGTTCAGCAAGGTGCTGGCTGTACTTAGGACCAAGGGGTTCTACAACAGTGAACCAATTTCAACTCGCTAGTTGCATATTGATAGCTGGTTTAAGTTTGTTTGTTTTGTGAAAATTTATATTGGGTTAAGCGGATAAAGCAGGCAATGCCTTAAATCATGAATACAGGAAGAAACCCGTACGAAGACTACATATAATGAAAAAAATCGATCGAATGGGACGAAGTTGCATCCATGAATGGATCCAATTTGATGCTCATAGACCGAATTACATCCATATTCCTTGGAAGTTTCTGAGTTTATAAAATGAGTTGCATAGTTTTTCATGATACATACCACCAAGTATCTTATTTAACGTGTCTAAACAAGTGTATAACTAGTTAAATATCTCCAAAATATTTTTTTTTTCACCAGAACATAATGTTTGACTGAACGATAGCAAGTTTATTGAGTTCAATTTTCATAAAAAAAAAAATTGAAGAGACGCAGAGGTAAGCACGCTCTCTAACCAACGATTATTAAACTAATCATCCATCCTTCTCCCTTCCCGAAGGACGTGGCCGGCGCCGGTACGGATCTATAAGTAGAGTGAATTATAGTGAACTTGTACATTGAAGATGTAAAGCCACTCCCAAGCTCCATCTATGTGGTTCTCTGTCCAATTACACTTATTCTTTTCAGTAACGGAGTAGCAACTACGCTACGCACGGTATTTAAAAAAAATACTGTTCAGGCAAAAACTAGCTTTAAGTTCCATATATGCATTCTATAACCCTATCCTGAATTATTTCACACCCTAGAATTGTAAAAGCTCATTAGAAAGATTAGACGAGTGTGACTTCCTTCTATATAGCGTAATTTTACTCTCACTCTCATTTTGGACATCGCTAACGATTGAATAGGTAGCAAAGTCACTTCGGATTAGATACCCGATTGTAGCCACATCAACTATGATCAATATAAGTAAGCAAGAGATGGATAGGAGTCAGAACACTTTGGAATTTGGAAATAGATTGTCGCTTCGTGAAATACAAACAAACTAGTTCAGTCTAATACTAAAATCGGTGACTTGTATATCCGCGACCTGTAACTCCAAAAGAAAAGGACATTAGTCCGTTTCCCACCGCCAGCTACTCTTTCTCATCGGCCGCAGTGAGATCCCAAACTCAACATTGGTGCCTAGGCCCGGGAATTTCGGCTGCGGATATTCGACTCTTGCTACTTTGGAAGCTAGCGTGGGCTTCAACGGCCAATCAACACAATATTCAAGATTGGAGCGTCGTATTTCGGAGCACTGGGCGATACGGATATTCATCAAGTTGTCAACTCAATTGATTAAATTCAAACACGTGGCACTAGGTTTGCCAAGCGAGCACAGGGTAGTACCACTACAAAGAGTTGGTGAGTAAGAAGCCTTTATTCTATTACCCAATAACTCAACGCCATTGCGGCAAATTTCCACGGCAAAATGTCGCCTTTGAGCCAGGGATTGTCGAGAAACACAGAGTAGTGCAAAATAGCAAGTGCTTCACCCAATTTCAAGTGTGCGTCTCCTGTTTCAGAAGAGCGCACAAAACGAAAGTGCGAGAGATTTCGTAGCAGCACGAGAGACAGATAGACGCACATGCACTACTCTTTCAGAGACAAAGAGTAATGCACAGTGCTCTACTCAGAGCTCTACTCAGTGCTTTACTCTGTGCTTTGGCTCATACTTTGGTAAATGGTAGCAAAATGAAAAGTTTTGATGCTAGTAACAAAAAGGCATTGTATGGGTTCAAAGAGGGAAAATTTTATTAAAATCCTTATTCACATACTAGTCCGGCCCATGCCGCCGTGTCTGTTTTTTGCACTTGTGTGCACAGAGACGACAAGGGAGAGTGTAATCGTTAGCACCCAAAGAGACGAGAGATAATTCAAAAAGAGATGTGCGGCTTTGAGCGCACGGCACAACAAGGGTGCACAGGAGTAGAGACTGCACTTTCACGTCTCTTTGAAATTTATTGTGCTGTCTCGTAGCAGCGTGTGCTGCACGCAAAGAGATTTGAGTCGCACCTTATCCCTGCTTCGAGCCACAAGAAAATAAAAGATACAAAGAAAACCAAACGCTTGATCATTAGTCGGAACAGCATTCTGGGTTCTGCGAAGCTCATCGGAGCATATAACGAGAACTATAACCCTGAAACTGATTTCCCTCAAGTGGAGTTTCGTATTGAAAAGTTGTTTCTCTGTGGAACAAGTTTAACGAAGTTCAATCCGAAATCGAACTAGAGTTCGGATTAAGCAAAGATCTTGTTGATCAAAAATCGACGTTTGAAGATATGTATTACCACTTGAAAGGATCATTGGCCAGCAAGCTCGCTGCAATTAACATGCCATGGGCATCCTCTCCCAGTTCCACACCCCCTGTTGCTTCACCTACCCATGCCCTTGGTGTCCGCCTTCCAGAGCTCAAAATTCCAGAATTCAAGGGGGATTTTGATGAGTCGATGAATTTTCATGATCTGTTCACCAAGCTCATTCATTCCAATAACCATCTTTCCTCTATTCAAAAGTTTCAATACTTGAAGGCAGTATTAAAAGCTGATGCACTCCGGCTAGTACAATCGCTTGCGGTGACTGCAACGAATTATGGTATCGCTTGGGACCTGTTAAAGAAAAGGTTCGACAATCGGAACTTTCTTATTAAGCAACACTTTTCTTCTCTACTATCAGCGCCTGCAGTGAAAAAGGAATCCTCGTCGGCTCTCTCGGATCTTGCTGATGTTTTCAAAAAGCACATTGGTGTGCTCGACAAATTGGAGGATCCAAACGAGCATTGGAACTCTTTTTTGGTAGAATTTCTGTGCACCAGATTAGATGCTACGTCACTGAAGGAATGGGAAATCCAATTGCCTGATAACATGCGACCGACATACAAGGAGTTCATTGCATTCGTACAGAAACGGTCCCGTGTCCTCCAATCGTTAACACTCTCCCAGTCTTCGAGCAACAACAGCAGAACAGAACAGCGTCTCACTCGAAATAATGTTTCCTCTCATCCTGTCATCACCAGTGGTACTTCGAAACCATGTGTAGTTTGCCACAAAGATGCTCACCCACTTTTCTCTTGTGAAGAATTCTTGAAACTTTTACCAAAACAACGCTTCAATGTGGCTAAAAAGCATAGTCTATGCTTAAATTGCTTGAGGTCTTCACATTTGGTAAAGGATTGCTCTTCGGGTTCGTGTAGAACATGCAACAAACGACATCACACTCTGTTGCATGTAAATGCCTCCACCACGTTGGCTGTTCAAGTGAACAATACATCGACTGCAAACAAGCCACCCTTGCAATCCCGACAACCTTCACAATCGGCACCGGCCGTAGAGTCGTTTTCGTCGGTTCGGACATGCACTGCCGATCAGTCGCATGTGGTCTCTCGGGAAAAAGGACCCAACTTGTCGCCGTCGGAAGGCCAAGGCCAATCGCACTCGTTCGTTTCACTGCCATCGGTTACACCGTCAGGGTCGGCTCAAGGGTCTTCGTCGGTCACTAGCTGCTCAGCAGTCGCTCCTTCGTCCACATTCGCTACTCGGACGAGCTCAACGGTTTTCATGCTCACGGCCTACGTCAGGGTTCGTGGCATTGATGGAAACCAAGCATGGGAAAAATCGGTTCACTTAGCGCTCATTTTCACTCACACGCAGAAACATTCAGAAGTGAGCGTTACCACGTTTAAATTATTCCGATTCTTTTCATTAGTATTCTGCTTTCATTCTATTCGTAGAAAACAGAATTGAGCAAAACTGGCAGCTCATCGTACAGCGAATGAATCGGACGGTAGCAGTGTGGACGTTCTCTCATTGTCTATTTTTTACCCGTTCAATCATTAACGATTGCATTCTGTTGGATTCAGCTGAGCGAGATTGAATTAATCTCACTCATTTCTTTAAATCATACCTTAAACATCATTTAACATTTCAAATAATAATCTTACATGATGTTTAGCAATCTAATGCAACATAAAAAACATAAAGCGTCAGTTTAAACCGTATCTCTGCTCTGATTCTTCCAGATGATTGTATTTACTGAGTCAAAATATTCTCATTCGGTGTATTCAAATCGCTTGCGTTCAGTGGCATCGCATTCATTCAATATAACGTCTAGCTGAAAATTTTGTTCGCATGATTCTGTTTTGCTCGTTTATTCTTTCTACGATGTTCGTTTTCGAGAATTCGTGTAGAATCGTTTGATAGGAAACGTCACACTCGTTCAGTATTGTGTTAGCAACTGAGGGTTGCTATTTTAAATCGGTGGTGCTCATGTGAGTGAATGAGTTTTCCCATGCTTGATAGAAACTACTCACTAGCTCGTGCTCTCCTAGATTCAGCGTCAGAGCAAAACTTTGTGACAGAACATCTCGCACAACGACTACGCCTCAAACGAGATAGAGCAGATGTAGATGTGTACGGCATTGGGAATAGCGTACAACATGTAACACATTCAATTTCAATCAACCTTTCGCCCAGAGTTGGTTCGTTTGGTGCAAGCATCGACTTCCTAGTGCTCCCCACATTTCAAAGTGGACCGTCCCTCGAACTCTACCACTAGCAGATCCCAAGTTTAATGTCGCCCACGGTATTGATATGATTATTAGGATACAATGGTTTTTCACACTGCTAGAAGATGAGCAAATATCTGGGCCCCCATCTCCCAATACTACGCAAAACAGTATTTGGGTACGCTGTGGCAGGAGCTCATCCGAGCAAATAAAAGCAGTAGTTTGTAACTCAGCAACCACCATAGAAAAACTAACTACAGCTATACAAAAATTCTGGGAGGTTGAAAGTTTTGAGGAAGAGCAGGCATTGTCGCTTGAGGAAAAATATTGTGAAGACCACTTTGAAAAAACCCACTCAAGAGCACCTGACGGTCGCTACGTAGTTCGACTGCTGATTCGTGACGAAATGCTGTCGGAATTGGGAGAGTCGCTACCAATCGCTCAACGAAGGTTTCACGCGATGGAACGAAAGTTTGTCACCAACACCAAGCTGCATGCTGATTACTGTCAGTTTATGGGAGAATATGAGTCACTCGGACACATGGAAGCTATCGACCCAGACCCTTCAAACCAACATTTCTTTCTCCCTCACAATGCTATTGTGCGACAGGATAGCACTACAACTCAGACCCGAGTTGTTTTCGATGGGTCATGTAGGTCGGCGAACAATCTCTCGCTCAACGATATATGTTACGTCGGTCCAACAGTTCAACCACCCCTTCTCGCAACGTGTCTGAACTTTCGTATGACGAGGTATGTCGTAACCACGGACGCCGAAAAAATGTATAGGCAGATCTGGGTACATAGAACTGATCGTCCTCTGCAGCAAATAGTGTGGAGAAATAATCAGACCGAGGAGTTGAAGACGTACGAGCTCAAAACTGTCACTTATGGCACAGCTTGTGCACCGTTTCTCGCCACACGTGTTTTAAATCAGCTGGCCGACGACGAAAAGGAACAATTCCCGTTGGCGGCTCGACTTGTGAAGGGTTCTTTTTATGTTGACGACTGTTTGGCTGGAGACGATGACAAACAGCGCATGATTGAAAGCTGTGGGCAATTGATAAGATTGCTCGCTTCGCTTCGTGCTCCGAAAATGAAATTCCAACGATGCAGATATTCTCTCTCACATACCAGAGTATCTTCGCGACAGCCGAAATGATCTGGATATAGATAAGTTGAGCACAGTAAAAACTCTAGGTCTGATCTGGCACCCTATTGATGGTTTCGGCTTCAAGGTACCTCAACTGACCTCATCGAAACCGATTACGAAGTGCATTGCCTTATCAGAAATGTCCAGACTCTTTGATCCCATGAGGTTGGTAGGATCAGTAATTGTTTCCGCCAAAATCTTTCTACAATCGCTTTGGGCAAACTCATTCACTTGGGATTGTGTGTTACCTAAGGAGTACCAGGACTGGTGGAAAAACTTCAGGGATGACATTCAGAATCTGTCGACTGCTAAAATATCCCGACGAGTTCTAATTGACAACCATATCCACACCGTTCTACATTGTTTTGCAGATGCCTCCGACAAAGCATATGGTTGCTGTCTTTATGTAAAATCGTTGGATGAAAGTGGAAACTCCGTTTGCAATCTACTTATTTCTAAGTCAAAAGTGTCTCCTTTAACGAGACAGTCAACACCACGTCTCGAACTGTGCGCAGCTGGGATGGCAGCACAACTAGCTGACAGTGTGAAAAAATCAATCGAGCTCTCTTGTCCAACCACCTTTTGGACTGATTCCAGTGTTGTGTTACATTGGATCGCTTCTTCGTCGTCGGCATGGAAAGTGTATGTATCCAATCGTATAGCTGAAATCCATCGGCTCCCTGGTGGGAGCGAATGGCGCCATGTAGCTTCGGAGGAAAACCCAGCTGATCGTGTGTCTCGCGGTGTCTGTCCTTCACAAGTCATCAACGATCGCCTCTGGTGGCATGGACCACTGTTTCTAAAGGAGAAAAGAACACATTGGCCGAAAAATATTATTGAACATTCTGCACTTCACGATCGTATTCGAGAGCAATAAATTCGACAAGCTGTATCAGTCACAACTTCGCTACCCATGCCGCTTTCTCTGATTAACAAGTATTCCAGTTGGACTTCTCTCACTCGCACCTTCTCGTGGATTCGGCGATTTATCACAAACAGCAGAATACCCAAAGCCAATCGAATAGTAGGACCACTAACACCAAAAGAAGGGGACGACTCTCTTAAACAACTAGTGATGGAGGTCCAGAAAGAGTCTTTCTTGTCAGAAATTCGTTTTTTGTTACACAATCCAGGATCTGTGGAAAAGGAATTCACTTTCAAATCGCCACTCAAAAAGTTGAACCCATTCCTGGACCCGGAGGGTCTTTTGAGAGTGCACGGCCGTTTGGAATCGATGGAAGCACCTTTCGACACAAGATTTCCCATCATACTTCCCTCAAAATACCATTTGACCATTTTGATCATCACGAAAACTCATATCGATACTCTACACGCAGGTCCGCAACAACTACTTGCTACACTACGGCAAAGATTTTGGATCACTCGAGGAAGAGACGCTGCAAAACGGGCATTGAACAAGTGTATAGTCTGCTTTCACTGTAAACCAAAGCCAATTCAACAAATGATGGGTGCTTTGCCAGCAGCTAGGGTGACGCCGTCGCGCGCGTTTGTGAAGTCCGGCGTGGACTACTGCGGACCGTTCTTCGTTCGACCGCCGAGTCGTCGCGGAAATTCGGTTAAGGTTTTTGTCGCAATTTTCGTATGTATGACTCCAAGGCAGTCCATATCGACATGGTCTATAGCCTGACGTCGGATTCGTTTGTGAGTGCGGTTAAACGCTTTGTCTCGCGTCGTGGTCGGGTAACCGATGTGTATTGCGATAATGCACGCACTTTCGTTGGGGCAAATCGCCAGCTCCAAGAACATAAGCATCAGTTTGACTCGATTCACCAATCTACCGAACTCGCAGATGGCTGCACTGAGGCAGGAATAAATTTTCACTTCAACCCTGCTCGGTCTCCACACTTTGGAGGCTTATAGGAGGCCGCCGTCAAGATTTTTAAGCATCACTTATATCGCATCATGCGGACCACTCTGCTGACCATTGAAGAATTTCAAACACTCATCACCCAAGTCGAGGGTATTATGAATTCGCGACCTCTTACACCGCTATCGTCCGATCCAGCTGATGTGGTGGCTCTTACTCCAGGCCATTTTCTAGTGGGAGAGCCGTTATATTCTCTTCCGGAACCCAATTTATGTGACATTCCCGTTAATCGCCTCAACTCGATTCAGAAAATGCAACAGATGTTACAACATTTCTGGCAGGTATGGTCTCGCGATTACATTGGACAGCTACAAAGTCGTCAAAAGTGGCCGTTGGTCCAACCAGACATCCAAATTTGGACGGTGGTTTTGCTAAAAAACGAAGCAACGCCTCCGATGAAATGGCCGCTTGGTCTGATCGACAACGTGTTCCCCGTAAAAGACGGTCATGTTCTAGTCGTGCAGGTACGCACCGCAAATGGAAGCTATAGGAGGGCTATCACTGAAGTCTGTCCTCTGTCGAAAATACCAAAACTTCAAGCGCTCCCTCGTCAGCGATAACATCACCACTCACCTAGTTGGCGCACCACGGGACTTCATCGGACAAGAGCGTGGTATATTTTGAAAGTTCCTTTCAACGAGGCCCGACATGTTCAGGCAAAAACTAGCTTTAAGTTTCATATATGCATTTTATAACCCTATCCTGAATTATTTCATACCCTAGAATTGTAAAAGCTCATTAGAAAGATTAGACGAGTGTGACTTCCTTCTACATAGCGTAATTTTACTCTCACTCTCATTTTCGACATTGTTAGCAGTCACTTCGGATTAGATACCCGATTGTAGCCACATCAACTATGAACGATATAAGTAAGCTAGAGATGGATAGGAGTCAGTACATTTTGGAACATCACACGGAATAGATTGTCGCTTCGTGAAATACAACCAAACTAGTTCAGTCTAATACTAAAATCGGTGACTTGTATATCCGCGACCTGGAACTCCTAAAGAAAAGGACATTAGTCCGTTTCCCACCGCCAGCTACTCTTTCTCATCGGCCGCAGTGAGATCCCAAACTCAACGATTACCGAACGTTCAGCTGTTGAGAATTCGTTTAAATTTTACAGATTTCTGTACAAAAAATGTGAGCGTGTAGTATGAACATTACCCACTTTCAAAATATACTGCAAAATTTACAAGAAAGTAATATTAATTATCTTTTGATCTTCATACTTTTTTTTCTAGGATACAAAATGCAGAAATTTGAAATTGATAAACCGTTGTGGGATCTCAAAACCTTTTCTGGACGATTTATGCATTTTCTATGGGTTACGGATCCCAGAACATGTTTAACGCCCAAGGATGAACTGCTAAAAGCGAAGGACCTAGTTATGAAAATGCGGTAAGTTGTGTTGTTATCATCGAGTTTTCGTTCATCTAACAGGTAATATGTAGTTTCCTTTATAAGTCAAACGATGACAAGGAGCTTACGACAATGACTTGAGATGTTTTACACCCACCCACCCAACCAACAAGCCTACCCACACCCACGCACTCACACACATACAACACATACAGCAACATACACCCACACACCCATATATATGTATAGCGTAATGTATATATATATATAAATATATATATATATATATATATAAATATATAAATATATATATATATATATATATATATATATATATATATATATATATATATATATATATATATATTTATATATTTATATAAATATAAATATAAATATATAAATATTTATATATATATATATATATATATATATATATATATATATATATATATATTTATATATATATATATATATATATATATATATATATATATATATATATATATACATAAATATAAATATAAATATAAATATATATACATATATATAAATGAAAAAGTTTATTTGCAATAAGTATTCATTCCATTTATTTAGAGTTAATTTCTTACTGTTGTGTGATGATTTAATCAAAATGTGTTGCTGTAAGGCAAGGTTTATTGTCCAAGAAAACTTATAGAACATTATAGATATTACCATAGGTGTTGGCATGAACTGTTCTCTTATTATGTTCGTTGCCCCTTTTTTTGTTAATTAAGACGCCATTATAAAATTTTCCAACGGCTTCTCCTTCCAACTCGATGGATGGTGTTGTTGTTTTACAAAAAAAGGACGAGAGAGGAGCGAATCTCTCATTGTTATTTAGGACTTTTTGAAAAATTATGCGAAGAACGACAATACACTGGAGTCGTTTATTATGCGAGTTTTTGTTTACGTGGTGTTCAGAATTCACGCGAGGAGATACTGTTCACTTAGATTTTGTCATTAACTCGTTTAAATAATCACTTTTGTTGCTTTTTACGAGGTTTTCGTAAATTACGGGTGTGTACGTGAATTCTAGGAGCTACTCAGTTGTTTATAAGGATTTTTTTTTCAGCGCACTCATTCCTGCGTAAAAAGCAACCTCACCCAAGTAACATTGCCAAAACCATCAGCTTTACTAAGTTTTATTAAAATTTTATGAAAGCCACCAGAAATCAATTCGGTTTTATTATGGCAGCAAGAGATGCCAATAGGTTTCAAATTTTAGTCAGGTTTATAAGAACCTACACTTCTAAAATTTTATCCCTATCAAAGTTTTTATTTTGAATTTGTAAAATCATAAAATGCTGTTTTGAAATACCGTTTTAGGACTCATTCATATTATCTTATTATGGTCAGTTGAAAAAGCATTTTAAAACCATTTTGCTTCCAGTAAATACCATTAAACAGCTAATTGCAACTTGAAAAGCTTCCAGCGATCGAGATGAGTTTATAGTAACCATTGCTAAAACTGTGATTTCTTGCAATCGCCATATTGGAATGAATGAAATAATTGAAAGGTGGAAAAAAAAACACTAAATTTTAAATGTCATACAATTGAACTATGTATATATATATACATATATATACTAGCTGGCCCGGCAGACGTTGTCGTGCCCATCATTGCACAATGGAAAAATTGGAGAAGAGTTTATAAGTAGAAAAAGGTTTATTTGCAGTTAGTTTTAATTCCATTTATTTAGAGTTAATTTCTTACTTTTATGCTTGATGATTTTTGTCGAAGAGTAGTGTTGCTGTAGGTTTTAATGTCAAAGAAAACTTATAGAACAATATAGATATTACCATAGGTGTTGGCATGAACTGTTTTCTTATTATGTTCGTTGCCCCAAACGAAGAAGTCATTTGAGAAACAACCAACTATAACTCTGGATGTTCTGCAGAATATGTTTAAGAATCGCCCTGATCCAGACACCTGTGACGCGCAAACATGGTGGTGGTTCAGTGGCGTTGCTCCTTTGCCACTTGCACTGCACGGTTCATTTGGTGTTTCATTTTTGGGAGCTGCAATGCATTACTGTGAGAACAAACTTCGCTCATTGGATTCAGTGGCGACACAGTATATCCGCACTGAAATTAACCAAAGGATCATATTGAAATGCAGCACGTTGAAGATTTTGCAGAATGTGGGTTGCTGTCATAGTCAGATTTTAGTGATGTTATTTTGGGTACGATTGATACACCAGATCTTTCTGATAATTCCCGATTACGCTGCTACTGTAACTCTATCGCTTGTATTTCGACCTGCTCTCTTCTTGACCCAACATCGGTCGAGCCCGTGCCATTCGTTGTCGATCCAAGTCATTTTGAGTTGCATGCTGAACGTCTCATTCAAGATTTTGCTGCGCTAACAGCTCGTGCGGCTGCCCAGCGACCAATATTACTGCTCGTCTAGTTAGGAGGCATTGCACAATAATACTAGTAAGTTGAAATTTGCAACATAATTAGTTTCTTCTAAATTTCTAGTAATATTGTTCGTTTTCACTTTCCTGATGCTTTATTAATCTTGCAGTGAACGATACTAATATAACACAAAAAATGTTATTATACACTGTCAGTTCAACATAGAATACAAAAACTAATACTCTCATTCTCATTGAACTTTCATCCTATTTACATCTCGCTGCGAGAATATCACCAATACAAACGTTTCCAATTTATACGTGAACTACACGTTTACACTGCCAAGTAACAATTTCGGCTCATATTCAGCCTCGTATAGCACTCGGCTCCGGCACTTTGTTGACGAGAACTACATTCAAAACTGTTTTGTCCACCACTTCCTCTATCGCATCTTTAAAGCCGAAATGTGGTACACAGTGTGGCAGCTCAATTTATAGGGCGGTTGTGGAACAAATTAATAAAACCTTTCCCAAGACCATAAAGGATTTTGAAAATGTTCTAGTGAAAGACGTAATACTTATGACCATCAGCAATGCCGATTGGGTTGCCATCAAAACCAGCAGGTATTGAATAACATTGTCAAACTTCACAGCGATATCGTGGTTGGTTTATTGTTCTGCTTTACCGGTCGATTCTCTGCTCTTCTGATTCATTCA
>JASCZW010004862.1:0-50912 GCA_034211315.2 Aedes japonicus
TTATCTTTATCTTCTCTTGACCAGATCCGTTATAAGTGCCATCTTCTGCCATATGGCCCTGACAGACCACTGGTAGAATCCTGCAAGCCTTAGCAGCCTTCCAACAGATTTGATATTCGTTGGTCTAGCATAATCCAGAATCGGTGTTATTCTCGGGCTTTCGATTGCTACACCTCTTTCTGTCAAAAGGTAACCAAAGGATTTCACCTGTTTACGTCAGAATCGGGACTTCTTCGAAGAGATTATCAGGTTAGCCTTCTACAACCTTTCCGCAGCAAGGTTTGGGACGCAATCACGATGTCGTCTGGGTATACGAACACCGACGGTATCAAGTCGAAGCCAATGACTTAATCCATCACTCTGCATATAGTGACTCCAAATGGTAAAAACTTGAACCTAAAGAGTTGTTTGGTCGTGTGGGAGCTGTTTAATTCCTATTTTCTTTAATGAATGACTGTTCGTGTACCCGAAGCTTTTCATTACATCCACAATTTACTCTCACTTAAAATCCGTGTTCTATCTTTACTATTTCAACCGTGGGTACCTGCACTTCTTCTGTAACGTCAAGTCAAAAGTTGGGACGTCTGGTGTTGTGTCGTTTCTTTTAACTTTAGATGTAAGTTTTGGATCCCATGGCAAAGCTTTGCCAAAAATTACAGCCCATAATAGGTTTTGCTATTTCTGGCACAACATCTATTGGTACTGCCATTGTTATACCTTTGTATGTGTATGGGATGTTAAACGTAAACCAAGTTTTTATATGCCTTCAACTCGTTTGAAAGTTTGTACCCAAGTTTTTATAAATTTTAAAACGAGTTGATTGAATCCTATACTTTTCTATTAGTTCGAGCACATTTACTATGCCTATTTCGGCCCTGAGTCCAGAAGAGCTATATTATATGAGTTTCAAATACGGATACCTTGATATAGGTATAGCTATCTCTTTGTTTGGTGGTGTGTATACGACCAATTAGATCAATTGGGGATAGTTTGTCGGGTGAATCATGGATCTACCAGCAAGACAACGCGGTGATACACTCTTCGAAACCGACAAATAATTTCTCAATAATTTCTCGCGTCGCGAAACATTGAGATTATGGACTGGCCGACTATAAGCCCTCACTTAAACCCAATAGAAATTCTTGGGGTATCTTGTCTCAACATGTCTATGCAAACGGTCGGCAGTTTGATTCAATTGCGGTTTTGACATTACAGCTCAAAACCGCAATTCAAGAAGAATGGGCAAAAATCGACGTGAAAGTCCTGCAGTCCTCAGTCAACTCTATGCCATGGCTCAGAGCAAAAGGTGGAAGAACAAAACATTTTTTTTCAAGTTTAGTATCTGAGAAAAGAAAATGTTTTTTGTTGTGTACGGTATAATTTATCCTATGAGCTTCATGTTAATAAATATAAATGAATTCAATAAGTAAAGCAAGATATCAACAGATATTTCTATTAATGTGTTTCCATCGTAGTGTTTACAAAAATGCTTATTATGTTTTGATATGGTAAATCTTTAAAAAACTATACGACTTGTATACGACTATCATTATTTCGCACACTGTAGTCTTTGATCACTGTGAAACCTTGCATCAACCGCGTCTGCTGTTTCTAACTCATTGCCTTCAAGTTCCGATGATGGGCATTCGACGAAAAATTGAGTCAACTGCATCAATCCTATGGGTCATACTGATCAACTGATCTAAATCTCGAACTCGATTGATGAAGATTTTTGACCGGTAGTGTGGCTGGCGTTTTCTGGCATGGCTGCTAATCCCCCCCCCCGCCCGCCCCCCCCGTGGATCTTTTGTTTTGGTTTCCTCCAAACCGGAAATGGATTCTCTACTCAAAATCATCCCAAACACATAACTCATCCACGTACGTTAAAAAACCAGCCCGAAGCTTGCCCCTCTAGAATCAGATGTATGTCCCGAAAGAAACTCCGGTACGAAAGCCCAAGTAACATTGCAAAAACCATCCAGTTTTATTAAGTTTTATTAAAGTTTTATGAAAGCCACTAGAAATCAATTCGGTTTTATTATGGCAGCAGGAGATGCCAATAGGTTTAGTCAGGTTTATAGGAACCTACACAGCTTTTTTTACAACGATATTAAAACCTTGACTTCTAATATTCCATTGACTTCTATCAAAGGTTTCATTTTGACTATATAAACTCATAAAATGCTGTTTTGAAATGCCGTTGTAGGACTCATTCGTATCATCTTATTATGGTCAGTTGAAAAAGCATTTAAGAACCATTTTGCCTCCAAAAAATGCATTAAACGGCTAATTGGCATTGAGGAAAGCTACCAGATAGTTTTATAGTAGCCATTGCTAAGATAAATTGGCTTTTTGGCAAAACTGTGATTTCTTGCAATCGCCATATTGGAATATATGAAATAATTGAAATGTGGAATAATAAATTCACCAAATTTTAAATGTAATACAATTGAACTGTGGATCTGAGACAAACTGTTGTTGTAAACTCGCATAATCTCCAAGGCGCAATAATTTTCAGCTCTTATCGTGCCAATATTCACCATAAAATTAAATGCGCATATGATTTGGAGTATGATACGCTATAAAAAACTCTGAATGAATGAATCAGAAGAGCAGAGAATCGAACAAAGCAAAACAACAAAAACCAACCACGATATCGCCGTGAAGTTTGACAGCTGTGGCCATTCGGTCCTATGATGGTTTTGATGGCGGCCAATAGGCTTTATGATGGTTCTCAAGTGGTCATAACATCTTTCACTAGAACATTTTTCATCATAGTTTCATCAACAAAACCGGGAGGAGTGTTATACGGTTGGAATAGAACTGAAATTGTTACTTGGAAGACGCTCTCATTCCGCTTAAGTTTTTCAGTGAATTAAACCTGTTGTTTCAGGAAAAAGAGATTCTTCGATACTGACGAAAATCTTTTCCATCCCTTTCGCGGTTTCGGTACGATACTCCGAATTTTTCGTTACTGCCCAAGCAGCACAAAGCAGGCATAATTGGTTTCAGCAACTTAATTGTGACTTAATTGAGTCACATTGAAGTTATTCCAACCGATTTCCAACAAGTGTGTCCTGCTAGGATGGTGCTTCGCGTTGCTCTTGTCTGCACTTTGTTTGGCGATTTTCTGCTTCTTGTTGGTCTTCAGTTTGTTCCGTTTCTTGAAACGTTGAATCATTCTGACACTGGTTCTCGCTTTATTGAAAAAATCACGTATCGACTTTGATCGCTGCCTTTCTCATCCAGTTAAGGGTTAAGAGATCCAGGTTTTCTGCCTCTTCCTTGCAGTTCATACAAAGAACAATGTTCTCCAAACTTGGTTATGATAGATTTTACACTCGCGTGATACATTTCAAAGCTCTTCGCCAATTGTCGCATAGTTACACCCATTTCACGTAGTCATGTGTCCAAAACCTCAATTTTTACGTTTTTTTCAATGCGCAATATTCATAAAACGAAGAATTTAAACCGTGCAAACAAGTAAACAAACAAAAGATGACAGTCAAACGCACAGCATGCTATGATGAACACATTGAAACCATCACAAATGCACGCGTACATCACAAATGTACCAACTCGATCAATTATGAAGGACCGGAGTCAAAGTTACTTAAACAATATTAAGCTCATTATACATCGCACTCATTGCATTAGCATTGACGTTTGCACACCTCGTGGAGGGAGCTGAGAGGATTAAAAATTCGTTGAAGATATTGCATGTTACCATGAAACGGAACCAGTTACTGATACGTTTCTTCACGCAATAATCTCCACAAATACACTCCTCGATCGCTCACCTGGCCACGTCCATGCAACCGTTGGAGATAGGGAGGATTTGGTATCTACCTTAAGAAGACACGGGGAACCCACGTAGTCTTCAGTAGATATCAAAGGAAAAGGGAAATGAATAGTCGGACAGAATAGTTAAACAGAATGCCCTGTTTGGTGTACAGAACAAAATTTTATTCATATGGTCGTTGGGAGCATCGAGTCTAAAATGGTAAAGTGATGCTTCATTTTTTCTCCAAGCGGTAAACATTAGCTTTAGTCCTAGCCCTATACGGCATATGGTTATAGAGCTATTACTCGCTTTCTGAAATAAGAAAAATATCTTAGTACGGGTGTTGTAAGAGAGCTAATCAGATATCTCGGACAGCAGAAACAACATTGCATTGCCTTAACATATTGTCAATTTAGGTTTCATTCTCTATATTTTGGAAATTTCATGAAGTAAAGTGCTCTGTACGATTAATAGAACATTTGACTCGATTGAAATTGTGAACATTTAAAGATAGAGATTTTCACAATGTGAATTTGACACAAGCTTGGCATCACAAAGAAATTACCAGTAACATGTTAATGTTTAAAATTACTTTTTAGAAGTTTCTTTAACTGACTTAGGACAAACTGGTACTTGGAATGAATATAGTGATTGTATAGAAGGAATTAATTGTCAGAGTTTTATATATTATTGTTTAAGGATAACCTCTCAAAATAATTTGTAGAAACGATGAGGAATATAGCCACATTAAACTTCAAGCTCAATTAATCAAAATACAAGCTGGTTTGTGTGTCTTAATAAATATATTTGATAGATGATCATTTTTGGAAACTTTTTCCGCACTCCAAAACACGATTTTTATATAACGATTCATAATTCGATTCATTTGGCAATAATACATTGGCCAAATATTGCGAGAAAGCAAGTAATCTTATTGAATAAAAAATATGTTAATGGACTGACCAATGGCTGACTATAAATAGAAAGAGCCACCAATAAAGGAATAAGGTTTGTCTTGATTTTTCTCTTAGAAATTTCAACGAATAATAAAACATTTACAAAACAGTACATCAATTTCTAACACTTCCAGAGTTACTTATCACTGCGAATATTCTGCAACCATCAACCAAGCAGTAAAAAGACTTCTTATTATGGAGCTCAAATTAGACAGGAATAAAACAGTAAGATTATAAGTAAATAGGTGGATAAGAAAAAATACTTAGCTGATCGATGCGTGAAGCAATGGATCATCATCGGGGATCAGTGTGTCAAATATTCTCTTTGTGTACCTAAAAACATAAGATAACCTTGACGAGTGATACACCCGTTATTCTCTCACTATGCAACAATGATATGTTGTAGCTTGAATTTATTGCAACAAAACACGAAGAAAACAACAAAATGTTGCATCGATGATGGGAAAGAGACAAGTTGCTGTAAGAAAATGTTGTGATTCGCACACATGTTGCAATGATCATATTTTCCTGTAACAGCGACAAAATAACGTTTTGTCATTATTGCAACACACTACCGATAGCAACAATGCCTTATCAGCAACATGAAAAATAGCGACAATCAGTTGTTGCTGTCGAACAAATTACTGATCTGAATAATTATAAAATTTGTTGTGGATAGACTTTCACCTGAAGAAAAATGCCTGTATGAAATCACACACAGAACAAAAGCGAACACTATCTTCTGCAAACTTGTTGCAAATTGACTATTTTATCAGGGCAAAATAAAAAATGTGTGCGTTTAACGCCTGATTTTCAACCCAGAACATGCTGAACATAAAGAAGTTCAGTACAGAGGATCTACAGTTGTAACTATAGTTTTTCCGATTACACAAAGTTACGATATCTATTCTACCATGTTTATTTAGTCTTATGGAAGATCAACAGATATAATAAGATATTCTGGGATGTTCTAGATTGTCCAAACTGTCCTGGAGTACAGAACTTAGAAGCTACAGTTGTAACTATAGTTTTTTCGGCTATACAATACGATATGCATTCAACCTTGTTAACTAAATCTTTTGGATGGTCAACAGACATTTTGATATAAACTGGGATGTTCTTTATCAGCCATACAGTTCTGGAGCTCAAAAAATTAGGAGCTGAAATATTAACTGTAGCTTTTTAGGCTATACAAATATACGATATGTATTCAACCATGTTCAGTAGATCTTCTTTTAGGTCAACCGACATTATTAGATAGTCAATCCTTACAGAATATTTGTTTGGCACATTATGGATATGAATCTCTCAAATTGGATGTTGGTTAGAAACTTCAAGAATGCACCTTGAAGTTGAAAAGTTATGATTGAATATGTCGAACAAAACTGATGATTCTCGATAGGCTCTTGGTTCCGATTTGGCTGAACCAATTGTAACTGTATCTTACTTAGCTGCAAGGCAAACTTAGAATGACCAATATTATGCCAGATTATTACATAATATCTTTTGACTTTCCAGAAGATTCAATAAACGTGGTTGAATGCATATCGCAACTTGGTGTTGTTGAATTATCTACAGATAAAATTGAAGATTCTTGGTTTTGAGCTGAAGAGAAACACCAAAATACAGTACATTAACCATCACTGACCCAGATCGTGCCCAGATGTGGCCAATGTTGTTCTTGACACTTGATTCTACCACTATTGCTCTTATTTTGGATTTCGTATGTGATTTGGGTGGCATGGTATTTCTGGTCCACGTAAAAAAAGAAGGCTTTTCCCCGGATGTACCTAGAACATGCCAATAAAGTTTTGGGCAATTATCGAATTTAAATGTAATTAGAGATGTCGCATGGAATGTTTTGGTTCAGATCAAAAACTGGTCACATCTCCATAGGTACTCGCAGCATGCCTGGATGTGGCTAGCGTTCTCCTGAGCACTCTGTATGGCAAGCATTCATCTTGTAATCGAATCCTTATGTGATTTGACGCGTCTCACGATAGCTTGGAAATATTTTAGATAATATCTTCAAAAGTAACCCATACCCACCGGAAACACATTGTACCTCTCCGGGTGAGAGTTCTTGATGTGAGGCAAACAATTTGTCAACAGAAACTAAGATCCTCGTTCTCGGTACGAAATATGTTTCGAACTTTTTGGGACACATTTTCTTTGTCCTCTTTAACAAATGTAGAATCCATTTTTTATTTTTTTAACAACACAACGCAACAAAATGCACTGAGGAAATGCCACAAGGAACGGAAATTACTGATCGCTCGAATATTGGAAGAGCAGCCTAGTCAGGATTGCAAAAGCTTTGATGAAACGTATGCAATAAATAGGGGAATGTCGCTAGAAACGGACAATGGTTGAAAAGATGAACACTAGCTGTTGCAAATCAAATTTTTAGGAATAAATTAATTATCTTACGATATGAAAACAACATGTATGGTAAACTTTCGTTCATGTGAACAGAACAAACTGAAATTTATTGCAAATCGTATGTTTTTCATTAAACCAGTAGGAATCGATCTTCCATCTTTACCAACTATCCCCTATCACTCGACAAAATTTTTTTAGAGAGAAAGAGGGATAAAATTAAACAGTATCTCTTTTCGGTAGATGCAACATGTGACATTATTGAATTTATTTATGTTGCATACAAAGCAATATACAAACACCGCCTTGTCTCTTTCCAAAATAACAATCGGGTGTTGTGAAACATTAATATCTTGATTCAACTGCCATGCAATTTGTCATTATTGTGTTGAGTATGCAACAATGATAAAGATACATTATTTTTTGTCCTAACATTGAAAAGTTAGGACAATGTCTTTATCATTCATGCATTCACGAATTTTGATTCACTGTCGGGGATGCAATATTGTTACTCTTGCCGGCAGTAGTCACAAACACTAATGTAACTCGGGTTCTAAAAGTTCAATGCACTTTTCAAAATTACACTGATCTGGACCATCCTTCTATCACACCATTAATTTCATCCTTTTTCCACCAGACTCTTCCGGAAGCTTGAAAACCAACACGTACGCATCAGTGCCAAATAGCAAACAATTTTCAGACAAAACAGCAATCGATCGTCTCACAACACCTCAAATTACACTCAGTAACAAGAGAACTGAGTTTCTTCACTAAAAACTATCAATTTTCATATTTATGAAGGGCGAAAAAAAATGCCACCGAGAAATCAAACATGACGTTCACACGCAAAGCCTACCTCGATCTTGCCTCATTATACATCGCACTCATTGCGAACACAAAAACAACTTTAGAGAAAATTGTCAAAAGGGAAAGTAACAGTTACTTAAAATGTAAATTTCAAGGAAATACCAGGTTGCTACCATCTATATCCACTACCGGCGGGGAGGTTATTGTGGGAGCAAGCAGATCCCAGAAAAATACGCTAAAAGTCATTGTTTACAAATGTAACGTTCGACCTTTTTACTATTTTGTCTAGAACTTTCCTTAGGATGATACGGGACGACATGTTATTCTTTCTATCTTTTGTCTCTTTCTAAATGATTTTACGTTGCTATTTCTGCTGAAACCGTAATCGAATGCTAATCGCAACTGAACTCAAGTATTGCTATGGCTCCTCTACCAATATTTAGAACATAATCCGAGACTTGCATCTCTGAGTTCACAAAGTTATGGCTGCCATTGTGAGGCCCGTCCCTTAATGCACTTGGCAAGACCGTTGGGTTCGCTTCAATTAATGACCATATCAAACTTTACGATGATCCCCCCACAACAACATTAAGTACCGAAGTCTCTGCCGTAAATGCCGACCAAATTCAGCATTTTCGACTGCCACAATTGGACACGATTGTCCCCGTACCTGTCCGAATCGGCTCCAAAACCGTATCGGTTATTATAAATTAGAAATTAATCCAATTCAATTGCACTATGGTACTGTGCAAAACATATTCGCATCTGGTAGGTGGCCAAGCGGGTCAGGGTGCTGCAGTTTGTGGTTATGGTCCTGTGTTCGTCGAACGACGAGCCTTTTAGAACAGCTGCATTGCAGTCAAAATTATAATTTTCCCCTGAGCTGGAACATACGGACTCCAGGTGAGGTTCCACCCGAAAAACCGGCCAAAGTCCTGCTGCGATAGTTTTGGTTTTACTTTCTTTTTTTTTTGATACCAGCTGGTTCGATTGGAACGACAAAGACTTACGCTTATGGGTTGTGGGGATTGGGTTCTGGCCATTCGAGGTTCGTTCACAGTCAGTGAAAACGAACTGCCATTTTCTAGAAGCGTAAAATTTGAATTTTGCGATGGCATTGGGTCGTGTTCGATATGGGGGAATCGTTTCGTGCAGTCGGTGATAACGATTGAGACAGCCAGCGGTTGGAAGTGGGGCTCTGATTTTGATTGTTATCTTTATGGATTCTCCGTCTGCCAATCGGAGTATAATCCTATTAAGGGTGTCGTGTCGAAATTTTTGCTCCAGTTTAAGACTGGAAAACACTCTTTGAACACTCTCTCGTCATCTGACGGCACACATGTGCAATCAATTTTCCTGTTTTCCTTTGGCACATAAATAGCTTGCTTGAATAATAATCTGCAATCTCTGTTGCCTGCCAGTGCTCTCACATCACTCCGCACATTGCGGTCGCACTCACATACGACGATGATAGACGAAAGCATGGAGCGCAGAGCTCACTGACCGTCCGTCGTGATTCGGACCATCAGTTGCAGCCGCCGTCGTCGTCGTCGTCGTCGCCGTACCAATCATCATCAGCTCGACATAAATGAGCAACCGCTTGTGTCCTACCATTCATGAATGAAATGCGATCAAACTGTTTCAGTTGCCCTCGATTTCCCTACTCCCGACCCGCTCTTTGGGAAAATTCATCTTCCAAGGCATCATTATGCATGTGTGAGGAACCTCGCAAAGGAGTGCGTGTATGTCAACGCTTTACGAGGCCACATGGCACAGTTGCTTTTGATCGATATCTCACTGCTGACTGCCATGCCGGTGAGTCACATGGGAAGTCGCTGAACTGAACTGAATTGAACTAAGCAAGCGACTACCGAACGACGCTCGAACATCCCCAGTCACGCATTGCCGTGCCAACCTACAGGTCGCTCATTTTCGTTCCATTTATTTCGATACTCTCCGCCACACACACTCACACACTTCTCCATCCCTGCCTGTGCTCACTTCCATTGTGATTGATTTATTTAATTATTATCGATTCAACTGCTGCTTTATAGCTGTCAATAAAAATCAGTGTAATAAAAATAGCGAATCGAAACTTCGAGCGATGCAGTTGTCCCGAGGCATGTGTGGTTGTTGTTGGTGGAACAATGCGCACACACACATATTGCCGTTAACGGTGACGATGCCGACGACAACAACAAAAGCCGTGCGTTGGTTGGGAGCAAACCTTTCGGCGGCCATCACCACAATAATAATAGCAGCAGTAACATCAACATTAACAATAACAATAGGAATAAGATACACACTTTCATTCACTGGTTGCTCGGTTCGACGAGTGCGGTTTTGCTGTAGATCAAACGGATAAAAAGGGCTGTGCAAGTGGTCTTTTTACGACCATTGCGCAGACCGGAAGGTTTTGCGATTTTTGCTCTGAGGCTCTGCGAACTGACAGGGTGGCCAGATTAAAATCTTGGTATTTGAATGATCGGTTCGGCAAATGACTCGACGTTTTGCTGACGGAAATTTCACCGAAGGCTACAGAAGTGTAATTCTGTTCATACACCGTTTTACATAATCATATCAGAAAACACCCAGGGCATGAGTGATGATGATTCCGCAGGTTTTCTGGTATACTGGTATTCAGACTGGTTTGCTTCGTTGTCGCCAATAGACCGAATACACTGAACTCAAACATCCCCATTTTATCGAATGAATCCTCCGTCGGTTGATACCGAAACATTGAAATCGCATTGACGATTTTCTAGAAACAAGATGATTATCCTTCTAATGTTGAACAACTAATAATACGCGAAGTGAATTGACCTCCCGTTCAAATTCGAATGCACGCTCTATGAAAAATCGTCATCCCAAAGTGGAATGCGTATTGCATTGGAAACGCATTATAGCGCAAAGCATTTGAAATGAGGATGACAAACATTTTCATCATTCGGTAAAAACCTATCAATCGCTATCAGAGCTGGTACCATCACGAATAAACCGATCGAAACCCGGTCGCAATCTTTGCTAAACGATTGAGGAAGTGTAATGTGAAATAATTTTATGCCTATGCATAGTTAAGATTAGTCATAAATCGCTAATGATCTACACAGTTTTGAAACAAACATCATATTAAATTTGGTTGATTGTCATACGAAACATGGATGATTGTCATACAGATCTAACCATAAGACAATCATCCGGTTTTCGAATGCTTTTCGATTAAGGGCGAAATCGACTTACTTTTCAGACGATCTTGGGATGATGTTTGGGTTCAGTGTAGGTCAGTAGGCCGAGTTCGGGAAATTAGATAGTCGAACTAAATATTCCATGAAAAAATTGCATTCGCTAATTTACGTTCTTGGGAAATTATTCCTTGTTTAAATCATGAGCAGTTCTTTCTAAATACTATCCCAGAAAGTTTTCAGTAAACATAATTGTGGTGGAAATCCATTGTTTAATAGATATACTGTTAACAATAGCATATTAGAGCTATCATTGGAGTAGCACATCAGCTGTTCTCAATACTTCGCCAGTACTTTTCCAAACAAATCTATCTGATTTTGTAAACAAAGAGGGGTAGTAAGATTCAAAGCAATACCATGCTGAAGCTGGTTGGGTTCAATTACCGGTCTGGTCTAGGAATTTTTCGTTAAGGAAAATTACTCTATTCCCTGCGCATACGGTATGATTGTACCTGCCACAGAATCATACTTATGCAAAAATGGCACCTGGCATAGAAAGCTATTTATTAATTACTGTGAAAGTGCATTTAGAACGCTAAGTTGAGAGCAAGCAATAAGCTAATTGCGAAAGCAATAAGCTTAAAATGGTAAGAAAGAAGAAAGAAGTAGTAAGATTTAAACGTTGAATTCCTAAAACCCTTAGCACTTTCATTAAAACTAGGGCCACCCACACAAGGAATAACATATCCCGAACATGATGGTGATCCGGGAGGGTGCTGAGAGTTTTGAGAAATGTACGTTTAAATCGTACTTCCCATCTTTATTTATGAAATCAGATACGCCTGTTTGAAAAAGTAGTCGAGATTTGCAATTGTATGCCAGCTGGCACACCTGCTTGGGAACGTTTTTCATTAGATTCAGCACAGACTTATAAGGGATAGACGATGCCTTCATCAATGCTTAAAATTTTTCAATTGGTCGAATTTGCAGGTAATTAGGAGGGTTCATGTCCTTTGGAACGAATGAAAAATTCTTGGTGGTATACCATTCTACAGTTGATTTCGCGTAATGGAAAGACACAAGATCTGGCCAGAAGGCAAAAGGATTGTTGCATCGAATCATATCAAAAAAAGCCGTTTTTGTGGTCACTTTTTGATGTATATTTCATTGTTTATCGAAGCAGTTGTGATGAAAGGTTGCAGAATCTTACCTCAGTCACAAATAGCTTGTTAGACATTAGATTTCTTACCAAACTTTTTGACTAGAATGGATATCTCAGACTGGTTCCATACTTCTTCTTCACGCTCCGTATAAATATGTGGCCCGGATTTGTTGTCAAATTTCAAGTAAGTTCCGTCATCTAAGATTATACAGTTAGAATTCACAGCAAGCATCATATCGCACAACTTTCGCATTCTGGGCCTAATCGATGCTTTTTGTTTTCTTTTGACTCCGTTTCGGCTGCTTCTGCTTATTATAGGATCGTTCATTGGGACGATAAACATTGAACTTTGAGGTGCTCAATTTTTTAGCCACTCACCGCCCTGAAATCTCCTTCTTCTGCTTGAAAAACGAGGGTTAGTAGGGTCTTTTTTTCGACCCGATTTTGATTTATCCTCAAACGAACTTTCTGTTTACTCGTAACACGGTTTTCTAACTTACTCTTTACTTTTTTTGCCAACTTCTTCAGTGACATTCCGGGTTCTGTACACCGTTTGAGCACAATATATCGATGTTGTTCCGGTGAAAGTACAAGCATTTTTATGCATGTTGGAAACGATTAAACGCTACATAAATGTTGAGAGATCAACATTAAACAACAGGATGCAGCCATAAAAAAGGACTCGTAATGAATTTTTGGGGTAGCCGTTAATCTCTATACTTTTAATCTGGAAACATATCATTTGAAAGACTGAATCAATTATTTCTTGTAATCTTCTAGACATGGAACCAATGAATTTTCATTCCTTCTTTCAACCATGCAGCATCTAGCAGATCTTTCTAGTTTCAAAACAATCAATCTGCCTGCATTGTGGCGAATTAAATTTAGTATTTCTTGCAATATTTTTTGACATGAAATCAATGAAATTTTAAGAAAGATTTCTTCTCCCTTAAATTATAAGAACTTAGCATTTTTTAATGTTTTTTTTTTGCATTTGAAGTGCTATGAGAGATTTTCTTCTATCAATCATGAGCAGTACTTTCTACTTTTAAAACTCACGTTTTAACTGATATCACATAAAACTGACATAATGCAATCGAACTTCCATGGGAGTGTCGTAAATTGTCGTAAATTAACAAACAAACAAACAACAGTTCTTTCGAATTTCAAAGTCTTCCTTTTTTTAATCATAAGCAGTACTTTATAGTTACAAAACATCAAATCCGCTAACATGAAACGGTAATGTTTTATCCATCTTGGGGATTATAACAGAAATTTCAATGATTTATTCCATCTATTGGCATTCGGCCTAATGACCTTTTTGCAAGCAAGGGAAACAGTTCATTTTGCACTCATATCTTAGTCATACGCATCAACCGTCAGAAGTGAGCCGTACCACGTGTGAGTTATTCCGATTCTGTTCTTTCATTACTATTCTGCTTTCATTCTATTTGAGCAAAACTGACAGTTGATTGTATACTGAATGAATCGGACAGTAGCAGTGTGGACGATATATCAGTGTCTTTTTTACCCGCTGAATCATTAACGATTGCATTCAGTTTGATTCAGCTGAGCATTGATTGAATCACACTCATTTTTTCAAATAATACCTTCAACATAATTCAACATTTCAACATGATGTTATTGATCACTTAAACATAAAAGGCAATATAAAAACATAAAGCGTCATATTAAGCCGTATCTATGCTTTTATCGTTCCTGCTGATTGCGTTCACTGAGTCAAGTTAATCTCGTTCAGTGTATTCAAATCGCTTGCGTTCAGTGGCAACACATTCATTCAGGTATAACAGGTATAAGATGAAAATTTGTTTCAGATGATTCTGTTTTCCTCGTTTATTCTTTCTACAGTTTTAGTTTTCGAGGATTCGTATAGAACCGATTGATAGGAAACATCACACTCTTTCGCTATTCTATATCGGTGGTGCTCATGCGAGTAAATGAACTTTCCCATGCTTGCCTTTTAGTTGATAGAAATTGGTCCTAACTCTCAAGCGTCTTTTAAAATATCATATTATAAAAAAGAAAAAAAAACTACTGTACTTTTTCAGTGGCCCCAACATAGTCCATAATGTTGGTATAAATTGGTCTACATTAGCCCCCTTCCAGCAGAAAAAAATCTTTTCTTCATATTAAAAATCACCATTACGTTTGTGCGTGACCTCAATGGCATCCTTACCGTTGGTTTAAACAGGATATATAGAATATATATATATATATATATATATATAGATATATATATATATATATATATATATATATATATATATATATATATATATATATATATATATATATATATATATATATATCCGTGCATCTCCTGAAAACCAAGTAAATACCAAATTTGAAATCAAACACACACAAAAATTCAGCATATCCTTTGATAGTGAGTACATTGTTGAATGCTTATTCCTGCGCTGTCCCGACATTTTAAAGGACTTTATGACTTTTAAGGACTACTGTTGTATGTTTTTCTTTGTGAGGTTATAGTAAATCAGCACATCAGTAATCTGTGCAAAATGAAGTTCACTGTGAACAACTACTGTTTATTTTGCGTTGTTATATTTGTGGCGAACCTAGTCGATTCGGTAATTTTGTGTTGACAGCGGTGCTATTGTTGTTGTGGTTAGACGCATTTTTGAATTCCCCACCATAGTCTTATCGCGAAGATAAATAAGGACATCGCGAAGATAAAGTGTTGTGTATTTTCCGTGTAATGAGAAAATGAATTCGTGTTAACAGTTTTGTAATCATGCACAAAATCGACAATCATCATTTGCACAAAAGTTTATGTCGAGCTTCTCGGTCAACTTGGTTTGTACCTAGAAATAGGAAGAAAAATTTATATTTTTCTTTTAATTCCAATTACCTTTGTTGCTTATCTTGACAGATACGCGCATTTCGTCTACAATGTGCAGACTTCTTCAGTGTCGTGTACTAATAACTCGACTGGTTTGTACGCAAATAATGTCTTCTGGATGTACGACCAGTGTGTGGTGTTTTTTTCAACCGGCCACTTGTAATATATTGTGAACCATGACTTTAATGAAACATCTGTGACGATGAATGCAGAAGACTCGATGAAGGAGAATATTGAAAGATTGAAGTCAGTTGTTACTGCTCCGGCAGCCAAAGTAGATTCAACGATTCCGGCCAGCTCAACCCTACGTTGGCCAAAAATAATTGCATTGATTCTGTTCGTGGCACCTCAAGGCGTCGCCGTACTTCGTAAGGTTCTGGAAATAAACTAATAATACGTGGGAAAAAAGCTCCAACCGATTCGGTCGAACCTGGTGACCTAAATGTTGATCTGCTTTGGGTGTACTTATCTGAATTTCATCCCAGTACTACGAATGGTCGAAATTTCATCTCTTGTTTCCGACAGACATCTGGAGACACATGAAAACCACGGGTTACATAACATACCGATGTTTCTTTCAAGGTCGTCAAGTGTCAAGTGAAATAAAATGGATGTGGCTCTTTCCTGCTTTCCTGCAAATCCTGATGGATTCAGTTTCACTAGTTCGGTCGAAGAAGATTACCAAAATCGCCCGAATCGAATCGGAACAGTGACAAACTGAATCTTCAGATTACGAAGTGATATTACCGAGTCTATCTTCAGAATTCCAATAAAACAAACTATTAAAAATATATTTAAAATTTAAAAAAGAGGTTTCAAGTAAATATATAGCAATTTGAGAAGTAGAGAATTGGATGTAGTCATTAGAAAAATTTGAGGGAATTGATAAATAAATCTTAAGAAATTTGCCTACTAAACCAATGACAGTTATTCAGCAAGATTTTATCTAAATCCCAAGAAATTAACTATCATAAAATGGATGATCTACAGAAAATTCACTAAATAAACCGAAGAAAATTCATTGAAAGTCCACAGAAAGATATTTCATTAGCAAGGCTAATGACGACCTCAACAATCTTTGACTCTTTGAAAGAGAGTTCAATTAAGGCAGAAAAAGTTCAAACTATCGCCAGAACTTCCTAAGGGATTTCGACAAGAGCTCTTTGGGAACCCTTTTCCGCATTCTCGTCGATCAATCAAATAGTTAAAAACATCTATAATAGTTATAAACACACTTATGGAAACGCGACGCGAGATTGGACACAACACTTATGATTCTTACACACAAAAAAGGAACATAAAATTTACCTTTTACTGTCGACCGGTTTCGGGCTCGATGCTGCCCATCTACAGGACGATGTCCAACCCTGGACATCGGAGTTGGACATCGTCCTGTAGAAGGGCAGCATCGAGCCCGAAACCGGTCGACAGTAAAAGGTAAATTTTATGTTCCTTTTTTGTGTGTAAGAATCATAAGTGTTGTGTCCAATCTCGCGTCGCGTTTCCATAAGCGTACTGCAGTTCTTACGTTGGCACCAAATCAAAATAATGAGAGTTATAAACACCTCTCCTGCAAGCTGTGTATTGATGTGATGTGATGTGATGTGATAGGAAGCCACCACCAGTGCAGGACTTGCCATGGCGTACAGTTCCTCCCAATGGCAAGATCAAACTACGCACTTAGAAATCATAAATCTTACACGATACGCAATTCATGTTTGTTAAAAGTTTGAGAAGGAATGGGAGATGAGATTGGAATGATTTATAATTGTTTGTATTATTAATGTATTATAAACGTATTGCAGAACATGTCAAGTTTAGAGCGGTTTGCAACTCTCGTATTCTATATCTCATTCTGACAAACGGTCGAGCTTAAAATACTTTTTTCACTGCTGCAAGTGATTAATACTTTATTATTGTTCTTAGAAACATGGTTTCATACATTTATAATGCATAAACAGGACAAGATTTTATGGGCAGTTCTATATACTGTTGAAATTACATTACACCAACCATGTTTTGCAAATCGTGTTCTTTTTTCTCATTACGATGAATTTGTTGTACAAGATTGTGGTTTCACTGCCAACGGGAAGCATATGATAGATACTCAGAGTTTACTTTTCAACTATGTGAGATGGCTTTGAAAAGAAGCTACAAAACTATCACGCCAAGAACTAGGGTTCAAATCCCCCACGCTTGGCGATGTTATTTTTTTGTATGAGGATACTTTTTTTCTCATTTTATGTTTTATAAGGCTTCAGTTTCTGTTTTCTTTTGCGTCGTATTAAAGTATGAAATAAAGTATTATACACCATAGTTTATAACCTGTTTTTGTCATTTAACAGTACTTTCAACTTGTTTAATACAAGCTGTGTTGCTTGGGTTGCATGTGTTGATTTCACATGTGCATGTGTTGTGTACACATACCTGTAATCCTCACTATTCTGTTGTACGAAGGGTCAACAATAAGGGTGTGGACACGTAAACAGAAGCACTCATACGAAACCCAGGGAAATGATAGAGAATCTCCTGCCAACGAAACGCTCTTATTGCAGGAAACGAACAGTAAGCAATACACATTAGGAATTCCGTCTGGTGGTTTTTTAAAAATAGGGTTAGCAAACTCACTGTCGAAAGTAGAGCTTAAAAATATAATATTGAATTCTCAAATTGCACCCTGACTGAGTCAAAATATTAGTCATCACGCACTGTTCCTAGCGAACATGAAGTAAACACAATTTCGCCTTCATGAATCTCTTGTGCAAGATGAGTCAACTTATTTTGTGTTGCTTTACTTTGATCATTCATTCGTTCCAGAAAGCAGTGAATGTACGTAAGCGCAAACAACTTATTCAATTTCAACGTTCTACCGTGAAGACGAAAGGACAGTCATTCATTTGGAGAAGCAATGAAGTGGAAAAAACCAAAACTTCTCGAATAGATCCTGCAAATGCCTTTTCTCGAACAAATGCCCCACAAACTCTGTAGCGATTTCGGCCATTTGGCCTTTTAACTTCCTTTGCCTTCAGCCATGTTCAGGAATACTTGAAATCCTGTGGCAAAAAAAAATCACTCACGAACGCGAAAATGAATGACTGGTTACCAGAACATTCAGTCAAGCAACCAAAATCTCATGAGGCTTGAATAGCCGTGTGCTTTGCTGTGGTGTGAATGAGTTGTGTGGAACACGAGGACAACGGAATGACTGAGCATAGCAAAATAGTAAACACGAATATATTGCGTGACTGATAGAACGAAATGAAGAGAGCGAAAATTGTACCTACTGAATATTTGTTTTACTCATCGTTCACGACGGGTGTCATTTTTTTCGAGCTCTGGTCGGAAGACATTTAGGCCTTCGCTGATAGAAGGTATTTTACTGCTTTCGCCATTACTTTTGCAAAACAACTAATAATGCTGTCAATGTTTGACTGTAGACAACAAGGCTACTATGATTGATTATATCATGATGAGATGGATTCTCCACCAGTTGACAGAAATTTTTTCATGAAATAGCAGTGAACATTGTCTTTTTTTATGCCTTCGGCGATTGCACTCTTTAAAAAGTCTAAATTTTGTAAATTTCTTTAAATCTAAATTATGAAATTGTCTAGGACTCTGTTTCAGGACTCATAATCGCGTTCCAAATAACCATTAAATAAGCATTAAACGGCTCTCGACCAACTGGCTACCCTGTTCCTGTATTGATGATTCGAACCAATTTAAATGTTGACACACACAAACACACACATACACACGTGTGGGTGTGCGCCATTATTTGCTCTCGCTATCTTCCATCCTGTGGCTTTTCGATGAAAATGAAAATTATAAACAAACAAAAAGACGTGCCACGGTGCACCGACAAATCGGTGGAACCCAGGGGAGAACGAAACAAAAAAAAAACCAAAAGAAGAAAAAAAAACATAATAACAAATTTGTAACAAGTTGTTTGTTTGATCGCCACCGGCGTCCGCTCCCCTGGAATCTACGCTGTTTGTAGCCGGTAGGTGTACCACCGCACTATCAGTGACCCACACCCATCTCTCTTTCATTGATGCGTTTGTCCATTGGGGCATCATCGATTTAATTGCAAGTTTTATCGTCGTTAAGAGCAGCTCGTACGATCATTTGATTATATAATTGCAGTCGTTTGCTTTTTTTTCTTCTTTTCGTTCTACTTGCTTGTTAATGTAGCAATTGTAACGTTGATATAGGGACGGTAGATTCTCGCATGGCGGCCTCCAAAGAACGTCGATTCATTATTTCTACTTGTTTTTCCCATTCATTCAACGGCATTGCCTGATGTGGTGTGCCTGGTTTTTAGTTAGTGTCATAGAAGGGTTGAAGGAGAAGGAAAAAGGTGAATGTCAACGTGCATCGCTGCTTTCTTGCAATCATTTCGGTAGTTTTGCTGCAGCAACAACAACACTCCGAAACACATGTACGGCTACTATTCATATAAACATACGTGTGTAGGCACAACCAGCCGGAGAGCAATTTAAGCCATTTAATATAAACGGGCGAGCATGTTTAATTCAATTAAATTTTGAACATGCAATATATCTCGCATAAAAACACAAACAATTTGTTGGACAAAACTGATCGTTTGCCACGGCTCGTTAGCGAACATGCGAGGCGAGTTAATTTCCGGAGGTGGGTATTCGTTATTCGGAATGTCGAATCAGGACACATTCTAATTAGAGATCGGAAATCAGCAAATGTATCCGGAAACTGTTGCCGTGAAGTTCAAAAAAGACCACCACACTCACAACACAACAGCCAGCAACAGAGGAAAAGCTGTTTCTGAAGTGTAATCTTATGCAAAACATCCCCATTTTCCCTTCCCCATTTTCAAGTGTGCAAAATTGACAAAGAAATTGAGAAGCGACCGAGGACCGAAAAGCGCGCCATGCATATAATAAATGCTAACGACGCGATAATGTATATGGTGTGTGAGTGAGCTTTCTACCCGATGGGATTCACTTCGACGCCGCCAGGAACAAGACTCTCTTCGGTCGGCAGATCTTATCTCGGAGCAATTTTCACGAAAAAGTTATTAAATTTCCTCTTGTGCGAGTGGCGAAAATGAGCGTTTATTGAAAGTTTTATTAATTTTGCACATTGCGATTCTGAAGGGACCGCGCAGGCAATCTTCCTTCCGAAGCAGAGGGCTAGAGCACGTGGATCCTTTCCGTACCATGCGGTGTCGTGTTCTTTTGCGTAAACGCACACAGGCGCGTTTCTCGATTTGTAATAACACGTGACTTTACGCTGCGCTATCACCAACCGTGAACACGTTCTATCGGAGAGTGAGCCGAAGAAGAAGGCACCACATAGACAGGTAGGATGTCGCATACACAACGAAATTGGTGAATCGTCGTTATCAGTAGTAGCACGAGTGTTGCGGACCGGACGAGAAATTCACACCGAGGTCGTTCACACAGGTGCTCAGTGGTGTGTATAGGAGTGGATGGTGGCATGATGGGAAGAATGCAGTAGTTCGAATTGACTTCTGATTTGCGGAATGCAGTGATAGCTGATGGACGTCATTGGTATTGAAAACTGTAATAGGTATGTATCCCTTGACTCAGCCTATTATGCAACCAGCGATCACATTTTTCATTATAACTCATAAAGCGAGATTCAACTAGCAAGGATATGTTTGATGAAACATATGGTAGCATGTTTCATTAAAAGTTACACAATGTCGGTCTATAAGCGCCAAATTGGGTCTATTTGTGGATGCAACTTCGTTCCATTCGATGGATCTATTACTAAATGCAGTCCTTGTACGGTTTTTTTTTTCTAATTTTATGAATTAAGGCATTGTAAGCTGTACTGGATTTACTTAATACAACATTTCACAAAACAAACTAAAGTAAAACTGCCTCGAAACCCTTAAATGATGTTCATATATGATTTATCAGCTATTCAATAATGAAAACATTATAATTCACTGTACAATGATTTTGTCTCTTCGATTTGTGTTTAGATGAGCCACTTGAATATAAACAACCGCAAATTCATGTCTTTTCACTTGAAATTTTACCAATAACAACCTTTTTACTACGTTATTGATGCAACAGGCCATAGTTGGGAACATACAAAAAAATATGTCGCCAACATTGGGTCTACGATTTTCTTGTAAAATCATCGTTATTTTAGATATTTCAACAGTAAGTTTGTAACGTCTAACTATTTTCTGTACATCCAGACTGCATTACTTGCTTTATCGATTCAATTAAGCCAAATTTAGATCACTTGAAGATCGTGTATATCATCTGTCCAGCTTAACCAGTCAAATCATGATGCCCCAAAAGTTGAAGAAATCTAAAATTACGCAGAAGCTAACAACTATAAGATGATTAATATTGTTTCAATTGCTTTGGATTACATCGATTATGCTAATAGCAACATGATTTTGTTGATAATCGCTTAACTAATGACACATTTCTAACATAGGCCGAATGAAGGAGCTAGGCTAACATTACATCCCCTTACCCTATGTTACTTGAAATGATTAGTTTCGTGTAACAATAATAATTGGTTGAAGGGTAGAGTACTAGTGGGCCTTTCTTCCCACACCATGTTGGCTGCGTTCAATTAGCGGGAAGTTTTCGTAAAAGAGGACTACGTCTTTGTTTTCGATTCTATAGCAAAATTTAAAAACTAATTGAATTGAGACCGTTACGAAAAATGATCAGGTTAATATTTCAATCGTTTCTCCAAAGATTTTCGCTGGAACCATTTTTGACCAATGTGTGTTGCATGGAATATATGTTAAGTCTTGTATTGAAAGGCATACTATTTCAATAAATATTGCTTTGTACAATCAAAATGGCTTACATTTAATAGCGTAGTCCTACGTCATCGTTTCGAACAATCCAATGGGGCAGTACCTTGTAGTTGTTTTTGGTACCTGCGCATAAAGAAGTATTGTACAGTGAAGCCTCCACTAACGAACCAAACATTTAACATAAGATTTGACAAAGGGGAAAGCACTAATTTGGCAGTGGACCCATTTCCGTCAATCATCATTATCACTCATCTGTATTTAAACCAAAAAGCTTCGTCAGTGTACGGTAGGTTGGTAATAGAATAGAAGTATTGAAAATTGAACAAAAGGGCATGGGTAAAGTAGTACTCGAACCAAGGACTTTGCCTAACATCCCACTGCGGGGTAGGTCGAGGCACGGACGAACCCGCCACTTTAGAGCAAAAGTAACGTGTTGGTACGCGCTCATGTAGTACTGATAGCTTTATGATAGTTTATAGCGGTAGTTTGTATGCACTCTGTTTTGCGCATGGGAGAGGAACTCTCTTCTTTTTTTGGGTTTGTTTTGATTATCAACGTCTGTGTTTTTTCTCGTCATCTCTAACGTAGATGCCTCGAAGAGAAATACCGTGAAGCGTTGTGATACTGGTCGACACCAGTATGATAAGTGGTTACCACCATTTATGGGTTTTACATACTCTAATTGTTATGTTTTGTATTCTCCGTGCGTGGAGTAACGATAGCAAACATTACTGTCCACTCTTGATGCCCCATGGTGATGAGCGAACATCTCTTTCTACATCATTACCGTTATTCCACGCACGGAGAATACAAAACATAACAATTAGAGTACAAAAAGCTTGATTTTCGATACCAATTTAGTGTATGTATAGTCAGAGGTCCAGTAAGATGAATACGTTTTTTTTTTCAAGAATGTAACGTTCGCGTAAGAAAAAGAGTGTTAGGACCCTGTCCTTAATTACATAAAGACTAATTTCAAATTTATGTTGTTGGATAAAATCCTTCGGCAACCTATGGTGGTGCCAATTGGAAATTCTGAAATTGGTAGCGTCACGAAAAGTGGTCAGCTTTTGAACATTATTAACTCATTGTTTCAATTGATTAGAAATATTTCTAGTAATTGGTTGCATTATACAAAATAGTTTGTATTTAGCAATTTAAAATAGGTAAAGTCATAAAACACGACATGGTAAAGATTCATAATCCCAATAGATTTTCTATTTTCTTCTCTATTAAGTACCTATCGAGCCTTTACACCCCAAATTGCAAATCAGATTGGCACGATCATCTTCGATTGGACTTTTTATTGAGTTCTGCCTATGATAGCATTTGCCATTGAAAAAAAGTAAATTTATCCTATCTTTTAAATAGGGCGTATACAAAATTTTGACCATTTATCTGATCAAATTGCCGCCTTAGACAAAGTTGTAGGAAGTTTAGTGGTCTTTTGGGAAAAAGTACATTATAAAAAAAAATTTCAGATGCTCCCCTTGAATTTTACATCGTTTGTTTTTAAAGAATGCTGTAGTTTTTCAATAAATGCTGGTAAAGAGTTTTGAACGTTTACTTTTTCATATTTTTTAAAAAGTTCGTTGAATTTTGATAAAATTTTGATCCTTATCAAATGCACTGTTTTTAGCAACATAATACAAAAAATATGTTTTTCACGTCAATTTCAACATATACACGTTTGCAAATTTTTTTTTCTTAGTCCATCCGTTCTCAAGTTATTGTGATTTTTTATAAAACAAGTCATTATAATGTAGAAGGAGATGTTCGCTCATCACCGTGAGGCACCAAGAGTGCACATTATTGTTTTTGCTTCAATGATAGATACACTGATAGGCAAAATAAAGTGCCCACCTCATCGTTTTTTCAGTTTCTCTCATTTACTTGGTTCAAATTAAAGTAAACACACTGTATTTTTTTTATCTTATTTTTTATATTCTTTTTAAAGTTTCACTTATGGAATACTGGGAAAAAAAGGAGTTTTACTTAATGAAAAAGAAATCAATTTGTGTTGAAAAAAAAAAACAGTGACAAAATAAAGTACCCACTTCATTTAGGCTACAGAAAACATAAATTAAAGTAAAATAGAAGCATTTCAATAATTGATGTGTCCTCCTTTGGCCTTCAGGACCTCCTGCAGGCGCTTCGACATGCTCTCGACCAGTTTCTTTAGGTGCTGTGGATCTAGCTCTTCCCAGGCGCGCTCCAGGGCTTCAAAATAGTTATTTTTATTGGTAACACCAGTTTTGTCAACCCTGGCATCGAGAATCGCCCACAAATTCTCGATAGGATTGAGGTCCGGCTTTGTGGAGGCCATTCCAGCGGTTTGATCCGACAAGACCGGAAGAAAGACTTGGTCTTCTTGGCAGTATGCTTCGGGTCGTTGTCCAGCTGGAATACGAACTTCTCTTCAAGGCCCGTCTGGATCAGCGAAACCTCCAGATTTTCTCGCAGGATGTTGATGTAAGAATCTGCCGTCATCATCCCGTCGATTTTCACAATGCTTCTCTCTCCACCCCACGAAAAACATCCCCAGACCATCACATTTCCTCCTCCATTCTTCATTGTGCCTTGGATTTGGCGCTCCTGAAGCTCCTCTCCCGATCTGCACCTAACACGAACCCGCCGCTTTCGGTTAAACAGCTCGAATTTTGATTCGTCGGTCCAGAGAACCGTTTTCCAGAACTCTAGGGGCTTATCAGCATGCTCCTTAGCAAACTTAAGCCATTTGGCTTTGTTTGCCTTGCTGATAAATGGGCGCATCCGGGCAAGTTTGCTATTCAACCCCTGTGCTACGAGACGGCGACAAACAGTTCGACCGGAAACTGATAACTGAAGGGTTTCCTGGAACTCGCGGACAGTTACCTTCGGGTTCTTCTTGACTTCGCGCATGATCTTGGTGTCCGTTCTGGCATCCGTTTTCCGCTTCCGCTTCCGCTGCCAGGGCGATCCACTACTGATCCAAACGTTTTAAGCTTCAGAAGAATTTTGCCAACCGCTGCCTTGCTGATACTGTACTTCCTAGCGACAGCCCGGTGCGATTCACCGTTTTGCACATCACGAACGACCAATTTTCGGATACACATGGGAATTGCTTTCGAAAGCACTGCGTTCTCCATTTTTTTCAATTGAATCAAATGCGATCACGTATACAAATGCACCAGGTTGAGCCGGTTGCTTCAAAACATGTCAAAATATCAAAACATAAACAATCGAGGGGTCTTCCAATGGCTACTTATCGAAAACATATAGATTTTTGAAGTGCGCACTTTATTTTGTCACTGTTTTCTTTTCAACACAAATTGATGTGTTTTTTCTTTAAGTAAAACTCCTTTTTTTTCAGTAAGTGAATCTTAAAAATGAATATAAAAAATAAAATAAGAAAAAAAACTACACTGTGTTTACTCTAATTTGAACCAAGTAAATGAGAGAAATTGAAAAAACGAAGTGGTGGGCACTTTATTTTGCCTATCAGTGTACCTGTGGATGACCTTCTTAAAAAACCTAGTTGGTTTTGTCGAATATGTATGTATATCAGATAAGTTTTAGAGAAATGCAACAATACTTCATTCATATAATTACAGATTTATGGTATTTTAAAGATTTTTGATTTCATTAATACACTCCTTTTTGATATGACGTTTTCCTTTATCCAACTTTTTACTAGTTAACTAACGTTCGCTTTTGGACCCGATTACCCGCGGCGTACTAGGGATTTGTTACGCATTCCCGTAGATTCATACAAACCCAAGCACTCCTAATCATCCATGCATGTATTACCACCTTTAGACAACGAAGGGAACTTATTCCACCCTTACCTAATTATCGATTCATGCTTTATTTTTAAACACAGCTTGTAACAACCCAAATACACGATTAGGTTTACTGTACCGCCTTGTGTTTTTTGAACAGGGTTATTTAAAAACATTAAATATAATAGGTTTATCCTTGGAATTAGAGAATTGTTTAACAGCGACTTGGTTACTCGATATTGGAATATAAGAGTGGTGTTTTTGATTATTTGACAGCTCCCCCCTTTGAAATAAGAAAAAAATTGCTTTACATCCACGACACTACGAAAACAACCAACCAAAACATGTCAATTGCTACGATCGGAAACTCATCTACTAGCACGTTATGAGACTGACGTACTCGACCGAACTTTTAGTTTGTCATTGATCTTTAGATTGGCAATGTGTATTTCTTATTTCATTTACACTCACGCAAACGTAGCCAAAGTGATTGTGACGACAAACGGGATGCTTTGTTTAAAAACAAACAAATCTAGGGTTTTTTTTTCATTAGGGCGAATCCGAAATTGAGAGACTCTCTTTGATTACTTTCTCTTTCATTCATATTCCATTCAGCGTTACGTTTTCCATTCAACTATTTGTAGAGTATGGTAGCCAGCACTGTTGTGTTTCTATCTGTACTAAAGAATCCATCAAAAGGTTCGTAATGGCGCTGTAATAAATGAAAGAGAGTGAGAGAGAGAGTAGGTACTTATCTGACAGCTCTCGAAACAGTAGTTTCTTCATATGTGCGCATAGTTGATAGAAGCCAGATGATGGACAATATAATCATAAGTATAGATCAATCTCAATCTCTGGAAGAAACATGGAAATAAATAGTGATATCAGATCATCTATATGATGAAATAAATTTAACTCTAATATTCAACATCACATTCTGGCAACAAACCTAAATCCGTGAGAGAGAGATCTAGATGAATGCTCTCCAGTACATTCTGCAATTAAATGCAAAACTTACAAAGGCAAAATTTGAGCGAACTTCTTCAGCATGTAAGAAACTGATGATTTTCTAGATGGTGTACTTTAAATCTTCAAAATGACAGTTATAAATTGGTGATCAGTCATGCTTTATACATCGAATCAGAAGCCCGCTTTTGATCGTATCATTATAAGAGAAATAATTTAACAAATGTAGGAGTTTTATACCTATTTCCTAACAACTGATTAAAACAGTGACCCCTGACCAAGCTTTTCCCTACAGTATATATTTCGACCCAAATACCACTGCCGAAGCTTCTCGATGGAGGTTTGGGTTTTTATTCTTAACCACGGATACTGTACTTGAGACATAGATCACTGGCTTTTCGACCGCATCAATGACATGCACAATACTGCACCATCTCCATCTGAACTTGAATTTACTACTACAATTGGCAAGATTGTAACTTAACAAAAGTTTCTTACACTCAGTGAAGACTCGTCAACACTCATCGCTTCATACATACAGTGGACTAAGATTTGGAGAGAGATTTGGAATGAGTTTAGAGTAGTCATCGCGAGAAATGATTTCAACTGAGTTTCATTCTGTGGCCCAGGTGCCTCTACTATAGCACGAACTTCTGGTGGCTTTAACTTTTGTTGAGAGACCTTGTGTCCTAGATATTGAATCTTCCTAACTAGAAATTCTCTCTTGTTCAGATTAACCTTAACCTTGAAGTCCTGCAATCTCTTAAGCACTTCATGAATTTTTGCAACTATACCTTCGATCGAATAACTTTCAAGCAATATATCATCCAAATAACATACGACGACTTCAAATACATTCAACATCTCATCCATTACTCTCTTAAAGGTAGATGTTGCACTCGAGATTCCAAATGGCCAGCTCTGGAACGCGTATAAATCCTTATGTGTATTTATCACCAAATAACTACTTCTCCGATTCTTTCGAGACACATATTTGCATGTAGATATAATTTGGCAAAGAATTGATAGCCGCTCAACTGTGCAAGCCCATCGTAAATATTTGGTAGTGGATAGTGCTCATTAAAAATCATCTTTTTCACTGTCACCTTACAATCCATACATATACGCACCTCGCCATTCGCTTTGGGTAGTACCACGATAGAAGACGCTCAATCAATGCGTTTCAAATGCACAAGAATGTTCTCTCGCACTAGTCTATCGATCTCTTCGGGCACCGTCTCACGGCACATTAATGTAGTTGTCGTCGCAGTCATCATCGTCACTGCTAACGCTCCAGCAGTTCTTTGCGATTTGTCCCTGCTCCGAGTAGTTGAAACACCGGATGTTGCGTCTACCACGTTGTCGACTATTCCTTGAGTGTGATCTACCCCTTGAATTTCCTTGACGGTTTCGTTTTTGCTCTCTGCCACGTGCTTTAGACCTGCGTTCTGTGGCTGTGACTGTGAGCGGTGATTCGGTTGTCATTTTCCTGCTTCTTCTTCAACTTCATCTGATCTGCTTCGATTTGTTCAAGATTCTTGGACTTCATGACTGCTTGGTCGAATGTCGTTTCATCTGCGCTATTCATTAGCTCACCTTGAATTTTGGCATTCCGAAGGCCAGCTATGATTTTTTTCTTCAGAGTATTCTTCACTTTCCGAAAACGCAATGTTTCGAGATCGCTTGCAACTCAACGGCGAAATCAGCTATTTTTTGTACTCCTTCTGCAACTGCAACAGTGGTTTATTTGGTGAACCGTTCTCCCACAAAGGAACACAAACAGACGACGGAGGAGGTATGGCTATCGATGAAGAAAATTCTGATAACGAGTATGATGATACCATAGATGCTGTTCCTGATGTCAACGTGACAACCCTTGCGCTCCCGTCGCGAACATCTTCATACCCGCCTGAGTCACCGGCATTGAGGCGATGCGGCAGGGGGCGCTACCTTACAGGCAAATTGAAAGTTGGATTGCCTTCCGGTCTTTTCACAGTCGAACCTAACAACAGCGCGGCAACCGTTGCTCGTGACGATCCAGAAGCTGAAGGGACTACGCTACTCCGAGCAGTTAGGTGGATTCGCCTCTTTCGGTACAACATGGACTCCATTTGCTTTATACCATTCCAAAACAACTTTGGCGTAGTGACAAGATGCCAAATCTGGTCACAGAATAGCGAGGTAGCGTCATGGCTGCGTAGGAATGGTAACAATCACTTCTTTAGGCATTCTTCACAGTATGTTTCCTTGTTTAGCGTTTCGGTAGTAATGAAGCTTTGGCTTGCTCAACCTCATCTGCATATTGCCTGCCAAACCAAATATTTTTTGGGAACCTTGGCCTTTTTCTTCGTCCTGAAATGCTCCTCTACGCCGTTCCGTTGCATGGTAGTATCATAAGTTTCATCGTCCATTATAACGAAGGAAAACTTCGGCAAATATTCGCGATACAACTTGCGGGCCAGGGGTTTAGCCTTCACATTCTGTTTATCATCACGATTCGGTACAGTTTTCACCTTGAACGACTTCCTTCCCTTCCGGTGCTTGGAAGTACGTGCGAAGGTTGGGGACATTTTTATTTTTCTAGTCACAGTACGTACCGAAAGATCTGGTCTCTTCTGCACCATTTGTTTCACCTTTACGTCCTTTTGGTGATTCCTGGGATCCGTTTTTGTTTCGCTCTCAGCCTTCCTGGCTGTTGTCAAACGTGCATCGAAAGATTTAAGAATGTTATGGACAGTGCTTGCAGGAAAACCAAGCTTTTCTTACTGACAGATCCGGATTTTCATAGCGGACGCACACTTTTTCTTTTCGCACTTGCTCTTCTTTCGGCGCCACCTTCGATCTAAAAGCTTGTAGCATCACCAAAAATTGATTTTACACAATGAACAGACATACGTTCATCAGTCTGCGAAATATTTCATGAATTATTTCCAGAGATACACGTATTTAGGGGTGTTCAGATTTTGTTGCGAACAAGCCTACAACTTGTACAATAAAGAAAATAAATTCTTTCTTTCTCGTTGCAACCATCAAGCGGAATGGATCAGTCTCTGGCTCGCTCCCATTTTCCAATACTTCGCGAACTGTTTCGTATTCACTTGTTGACTTCCGGTTGCTAGATTTTTTTACGGTTTGCCTCACAAGGCCTGACATCAACCCTCTTCTTTTCGGAGGACGAAGGTTTACCTTTCCGGAAGCTACGGATTTTGCAATGGCATTTCTTCTTAATACAATGTTTGACAGCTAGATTCTAGTGCCAGTCCTCACCCGGAGCATTTATTATACTTTTAGCTTTGTAGCTTTTATTATTTGTACGGTTAAAAAAAAATGAAAAATAAGGTTACCAATTTACAAATTGTTGTGTGATTTCCAATCGTTTTGAGTTTCACCCAATAACCAGAATGATAAATGTCATTTAAGATCCAGCGAAAATGTATGGAATTGCATGCATTTAGGCAGCTCATTTTGAATAAAACCCGTCTCAGTTTTCATCCAGCCGTGCCATTCTTCAAGTTCGTTCTCAAACCCATTTGCCGTTTCAAAAAGTTCCAATCAACTTGATTGATTCAAATTCCATTCTTCCAACTTTCCTTCGAAATGCCACAATTTCCCAGGACCATTCCGCTTTCAATTACACCAAATGTCCGAAATTCAATTTCAATCTTCATCAACCCAACATTACACCAGTACCAACTGCCGAGTGCACTGCCAGATGTAGAATCGGTGCAGTCAACAAACCACATTCGGAAAATTAGCATTACCATTCCGGGTTATGTTTCCTTTCGTGCTAAACTTCTTCTCCCGGTCGATAGTTGCGATGTAAGAAGACCATGAAACGGTATTCTCCCTACATTGTTGTTACCCATTCAACTGCTGCTGCTGCTGCTGCTGCTGCTGCTACTGTTGCTGCACAAAAAGCAAGCATCCTCGGCACCCGGCGACGAGCATAAGAGCAGCAATAATCATAAAAGAAATACGATCTCATGCTGTTTTATCTCCAATCATCTGTGCCAAAGTAATCTTCGCTTCGTGTGATGATGACGGCCGGGCGGAGGCGACGCGTGTAGAACCGTTTTTCCGTCCTTTGCAGCAGCCGGTCAATGTTGACGGCATGTCCGTTCCGGACTGGTGATTCTTGTGGTCCAACGCTGCAGCAATTTATTCGTTACACTTTTCTTTCACAGTAATGCATATTCAAATTAACCTTTCCGCCTGGTGCATTCGCTGCGATACGCCCCGAGCATTGTTGCGGCGGGTTTGATGATAAGGTGAGAAAGTTAACAGCCTCGTTGCAGATCTTGATGACCATCAGGGCAAAAAGGCCTTCCATGGAACACGTATTGTGGGCCGCCGCGGTGGATGAGTGTGGTTGACATACTTGCTAATCCAAAAGGAACAAAAAAGAAGCCGATCGTCGTCAGATTCGGTGAGTTGGCTTATCCTCTTGGATTTTCTTATCACCGCCAGGAAGTAACGTCAGGGCGCCTAAAAATAAAATCAAACCTCGCTTCACCGGAGCGCGGACAATAAGCCGACTTCTGCTCCAGCAGTGCACTGGGGGAAACATGTGTCGTACAAATACCGAAAGGTAAACAAACGTAAACGTGAACCATCCAGGAAAGACGGAAAAAATGGGCAAACAAGCGAAACATTCTCCGGCTGCGTCCGTTATCGAATCACATGGTTGATTGCAATCTTTTATTCTACCAGCTCTGCCTCACTGTAGCATCGAAAGACGACGAAGTGACGACCACCACCACCTTGGTGTTGCCCTTCGTCCTCAGCCGGCTTTCGTCATTTTTCATCGGCAGATTCACCGAAACGGCTTAATCCCGGAATGATTTACTTGGATTTTGATGATTAAATATTTACGTATCTACGACAACGGAGAGCGCCTTCTGCCTGCCCTAAATCATATTCTTATGAAACGACAAGAGGAAGCAAGTCCAACCTTATGCTCGGAGAGAGATGGAAAATATTTTTCAAGGAATTACGCTGGTCTTTTGGTCGGTTTGTCAATACGGATGATGAGTAAGCAGGGCGATCTGTTTATTTTTGGGACGGTGTAAAATGTGAGGGGTAAGTGTTTGTCTTGTGCGATAAGGTTTTTTGGTTGCGGCCCTATCAGGGTAACGAAGGCAAATCTTTCAAGTTCAGCATATATTGCGAGGAAATTTTCAGATATTAGACGTGGTATCATGTGGCTATTCCTACATGACTCACTGTAAAACTGCCCATCAGGGCCAGGTTCAAACCACCAAATGTCAATCCACCAAATCCAGCAACGGTTTGCTCCCTTTTTACAAACCACCCCCGAGCCCATTATGCGCAGAAAAACACCAGAAGCAACCCTCTAAAAATGATATATTGCTTGTCACAAACGGTTGAGTCCTCGACGACCGCACGGTTTGTTGGCTGTTGACGTCAAACCATAAAGAGCGAAACAGTGCCATCCTAGCTCTCGCATATTCACGCATTTTCAGTTTTCTGCGGTACCAGACAATGCCGAAAAAAAGAATGCCACTGAAAACCGGGAGCACTCTTTCGCTGTCAAATTGGTGTTAGCCTCGCGGCGGGAAATCTTATGTGCTTCCCAGACCAGAGCGCCAACCCATTCAGAACCATATCGACGCACTTTGTCAAACAGCAGGAAGCTGACGCTGCCCGGTCGTCGTCGTCGTCGTCGTCGTCGTTGAACACGGTCTCGTGTTTAAACCACATCACGACGCTAGGTGTTGGATCACACACCAGATAAGCCGAAAAAAAAAACTGGATAAAAGTGCCAGTCAAATTCATTGTTGTCGTCGTTGCCGTTATCTAGGTGGAGGTAAATGTGTGAGCAGCAAGCCATGCGGTTTACCGTAGATTCTGTTATCAGATGCAACCTCACACATATTGTTAGCGGCCAGAAGAGGGGGACACGGGACTCCCTAAGTGCAAGTGATTAGTCGGCTGTAGGCGAAGTCAGTTTGGGAAGTGAAATTTTCTCTCGCTGGTAGTCACTTCATAGGACTAAGTGTGACTTTTAACAACCCCCTCCTAGCAGTTACGCATCAATGTGACTGCGACCTGCATTGCTTGATTTTTGTTTTCAGATTTGATCTTTAATTTTTAAAATCAGATTAGTTTCTAGTTTCTTTTGCATTTTCCAAAATAAGGGCAACTATAACTGGAAGAATACTGAGGAAAAACAGCTGGTGCCAAGCCAATCGATGGGAAGCGTTTACCACGCCATCCGGTACAACAGATTTATGGTGCCTTCACACGGCAGCTATTTCTAGTATATAGTGAACTATAAGCTAGAAAACTATGTAATAGCTCATAGGAACACCTAAACTATATAGTGATAGCTCATAGTTATGACTTGCAAGCGATAGTTTGACGCTATGATACAGAACCGTGGCCGTCGTCGTGTGTAAAGTTTAGCGCTAGTTTCTATGGTATAGTAGTAGGCTATGAACTATTCCATCCGGACGGAATAGTTCATAGTTTGTTGTTCGAAGCTTTTTGACAGCTGGTTTAAATTTTATCCTTATTTGTGTTTTCGTAAAATTTTTAAAGCAAAAATGGACCAGGAAAATAGACTCCGCTTAATTGAGTTGTGAGAGCAACACCCGATGTTGGTGGATCCAACGAATCCCGATCGCCTGAGATTGGTTGCTAAAAATGGCCCGTGCTATATTTTTTTGGAAACATGAGCTATATTCGTATAAAATTGGAATCAGATTGGACAAGGGGCTCTGTGAGGGCATCCGGCGGGGTACAGACACCAGTCGTCTAGAATAAGGTGATGGTGCTGAACCGCAGCAATAGGGTATATAAATAAAACTGACTATATTTTTGACAACAGCTACCTATAATATTAATCGAAATTATGTTCTTGGGATGGTTTACTAGAAGATGGAATAGCCGTAAATTCGGGTGTGTCGAATATTTGAGCAAAGTATGCCTTGATTTCCATCTGCAACTTTCTGGGTCTTAGTAAAATGAGAATTTTTGATATTTTAGCTAGTCAATGACTCTGAGTGGTTAATGAAGAGTTCATAGGAGAATGCGGAATAAATGGTTCTTGTAAACTTTGTTAACTTTTTTGCGTCCAATATTCGGTCAAATGCCTTGATTATCATCTGCAACTATCTGGATCTTAATAAAATGGTGATTTCTTAGCAGGTCAATGACTTTAATCACCGGATGGTAATCAGGAGAAGCCAGAATATCTGTAACAATGTTTGTCTCGAATATTTGATCGAAGTTTGCCTCGATTTTGATCTGCAAACTATTTGAATGTTAATATAGTAATGTTGTTTGACATATAAGAAATCTAAGTGATTCAATGGGTTTCTTAGGTGAACTCAGAACATTCATACTATATAACCGACTGTCCTCAATATGTATTCCATCCTACCTTAGTTTTTATCTGTAATTATTTTGACTTTTGTAAAATGGTTTGTTTTTGGTCATACTCTCATACATTCTTTCTGTTTAATGCGCCTTCTTATTGACTTGTTGTTTTTGCATGTTCGATGTAGAGCTTTTTGACGATTAGTCCACGCTCACTTGTGCGCCATCTGAGTCCTACACTCCCGTTTTATTTTGCTCGGTTTTTGGGCGCAGTTGTGTGCTGTCTCTTTTTCTCTCACGAGCGTGTTGCTCGGTTTTCGTGAAAGGTGGATCTACTCAAAAATTGAGTTGATCCGCTGTTTAACGGGGATTGAGTTGCATTTTCGTGTGGGTTGGGGGAGGTGAGATAGCATACGGTTGTGCTCGGGAATTGAGTGGAGTGGAGCAGGTGTGTAAGCCACAGAGCATCAGTTGTTTTCGGTGATTGCCGTTATTGATCAGTGCTTTGGTAAATTTGAAATTAATACATGTATGTGTGTTATGTGTGGACGTCTAATTGTTGGTTGGTCAGAGTTTGCACGTTTGATGTCTTTTGTTTCAGCATTTGGGGGTTAGCTTTGTGTTATTGATAATGTATGGAATGTATGATGTTGCTCATTGATGCTGAGTTCTCGTTTTTATAACTACTTTCATTTTTATGTATAGTTAATGGTTATCGTTTGTTAGCTGTCGTGCTCTTATTATTATTTTTCAATGATATTATTATATTAGTTTCTGTAATGCTATGATAAGATATTATCAACAATATTATTGCATTTAAATTCACAATTGAAATCACTGTAGCATCCACAAGCTCCACTACAAATGGTTATTGCGATGTAAACAAACGGAACGGCATATTGGATTTTTAGATATACCATTCTTTGTATGATATTTAATTTCAGATCATCCGTGGAATACAAAAGTTTTGTCAAATAATTTTCGTTTTTTTTGTGTTATTATATGCACTTACTCTCAGGTTTATAATGGATATGCAAGCAAATTTAACTGCAACAGGACAGCAGTCTGCAGACATGAAACTACGCGCGTAATTTTTTTATTATTTTATACCATGGTACCCCTTTACTATATTTTATATTTGTTTCTCTGTGACATTATATATTGGTACACATATAAGGCATCACTAACATTACCATTTTTATCATTATCATTGCTCAGGTTCATGATTTATGTTAATATAGTTTTATTGTTTTTGCATCGTGGATTATAGGTACAACATATTGATTATTATGTCTTTGATAAGATATTTCATCTTCAGCTTTGAAGTTGAGGTATTTGGAAATTTTAACCCACCTATCCCACACTGTGTGGAATGTATGTTGTTGCTGCTTGTTGCCGAGTTCACGTTTCTATATAAAATATCATTTTTTATTTAGTTAATTGTTAATACTACTGAAGTCTTTGATGAAGAGTGATCAGCTTAGATACAGATATGAATTCTAATATTATAATTTTTCAATGATATTATTTTATTATTTCATATAATTATTCTCCGTTATGCTATGATATGATGATATATTGTTGCATTTTAATTTATTTCATTTAAAAAAAACATTTTAGTACCCCTGAGATCCATAACAAATGGTTATTTCGATACAAGCAAACGGATCAGCACATCGATATTTAAATAAACTATTCTTTATATGATATATAACTCCAAATTTAATTATTGTCTTATTTGTCCAACGATGATTTTGAGCCGTTCTTCTCCCTCTCACGATTTAGAAGTATCTAGTGCCTTGACTACAAGAAGCTGGAACTGAAGCTGCGTTACACTTGCAGTTAGTTCTAAATGTGTTTTTCATTTTTTGCTGCGCCGGATTGGATGTTTTACAAATCTGAAATAACTGCAAATCTGACTCATGAAGCCCATTACTTATTCAATAATCTTGTTATCATCATTGTTGTTATTATTATTGTTCTAATTTTACTTGACAGATAATGTATATTATTTTTAATTTCAATTACTCTCTAATCCCTTCTCCATACTCCTCTTACTTAGACGTATATAGCGCCTTCAATACATGAGACTGAAAAATCTGCGGCAGACATTCGTACTTAGTTCTGAAATCCGATGATGTTTCCTTGTTGATTTATTATTGTTCTTCACAGGCTCGACAGTTGGTGTTACTAATTTTTAAAATTTTAGCAACCATGGACCAGCATTTGGATATTAACTATTGCTTCTGATTGTAATATGTTTAATGGTTCTGACAACTGTTACATGTTATTGCTCCCAAGAACCAGCAGAAAGGAAATTTCGACATGCAAGGTATACAATTTTGAAAACATACAGAACATGCGACCAATTTTTCCGTCCTAAATTACATACTCCTTATATATACTTATTTCATTTATATATTCCATATTTAATCTATATATATTGCATGAACCTTATTATATTTCATTGATTTAAAACATATAAATACTCGGGATGGAGGGTGCATCAGGGCATCATTGAAGTTTCAATTGGACAATGGAGTGGATGGCCAACCGGAGTCTAGGAGGGGATGTGTCTATCATTCATGATTGCTACATTCCACTCCAACAGTTGTAATGAATTTGAGGCGCCTTTCTCAAACAAACCATCTAGTGGAAAGCTTAATTGAATTGCGTATTTTGTTATTCGTTTTATTGGATCATATTGCTGGAAGGAGATTCTCTTTTTCCCGCAGGTTTCGCGTAAGTGTCTCTGCTTACGGACCTGCCCAATCCTTTTTGGCCCTTCATACAGCGGTTTTTTGAATTTAAAATGGTAACAAAGCATGATCTTTCTGTTAAGTGGAACCGCATGCAGGGCAACGCCCACGCTAGGATGGTGGCTTCCTACATACATACATACAAAATGGTTTGTTTTTGGTCAGTGACTCTGAGTGGTCAACAAATAGTCCTAATGAGTGTGTCGAATATATTAATAGTTCTAATTGCGTCGAATATATGATCTTAGTATGCCTTTATTTTAATCTGCATCTTAATAAAATATACATAATAAAATGATATTTTAGATGACCAAAGACTTTGATTGGTCCCACTGAGGTGCTTAGGTGAACCCAAAACATTCGTATAATCGTTTGAATCGAATGTTGAACCAAAACAGTTTCATCTATGTTGAGTTTCACCTGATAAAATCTCGAATAAAATGGTGAAATCTTATATTTCAACTCGTTGTGGCTCTTCCCCAGCAAAGGAAAATAACAAGCTGATTTCATATAAGTAACAAGTTCTGTTATCCCAGTTATCGTTTTCATTTTCGTTGTTATCACATAACAAATTTAGTTATCACCATTGGAAAACTTTGTTATCATATGTTATCATTTTCAACACACTATTTTTTATGAACGTTATAAGTTGAAATGTGAAACTATAAATATTTCCAGCATTTTTTAACAAGAACTTTTGCTTTTAATCAAAATATTTGTTTCAGTTATTAGCATGAGAATATGATTTCAAATTGATAACAAAATTTGAAACTATTTGAATAAATTTGCTTACAAAACAAGATTTATTATCAAGTTGTTCGCAGTGATAACAAAATAAGTTATTATTATGTAATTCAACGAGTATATTTTTGTTATTCATTCTGTTATTTTGGCTGTTTATTCAGCCTCAATGATAACATATTCAGTGATCAAAAATTGATAACCTGATATTAGAACTTGTTATCAATTTGGTATAATCCTGTGCTCGGGTTAGTAGTCAATGGATGGTCCAAGAGAATAGGAATTCTATTATGAATATTTGTGGCTCAAAAGTTGACATCTGTATTATCATATTTATTTCGTTTTTTGTTTACAGTTATGATAAAATATTTTACAAATATTCGGTTTGAACATAATTATTTTAATGGTCCGTATTTTTTGAAAATTTTATAAACCTTCAATAATTTGAACATTATTTTTAAAAGAAACGACGTGGACAAAATTTGAACAGTTTTCATCTTATTCTGTGGACCACGATCCAACCTGGTTACTTTCGTTTGGATGGTGTGGATAATTCTAATCTCCCAAGCACAAGTTAACTCATTCCATTTATGATCAAATATAAATAAATATTCTTCTAGGTCTAAAAACAATTGTGCAAAGTGTCAGCTCGATCCGTGAAACTTCGTGTTTGGGTCTGATTTTTTTAAAAACTGACCTAGAATTTTACATGGGAAAACTGTCTTTTGCAAACCCGCTTGTTTGCTCCGGATGTCGACTACTAAGACCACAAAACGATGCGAGAATTGTCGAAGAATTTAGTATGCCAAAACCTATAGGTTTTCGAATGTTCCGAATTACATGAAGTTGCGGGTTAACCTAACCTAGTGTTGGCTTGGCTATTAGGCTAAAAAAGAAGAAAACATATTTAGGCTATTTCTGGAGGTGTGCCCTATTCTATGGTTGATTTTAATGTTTTTCGCTAGATCTATAATCGCGATACAACCATGCCAAATGTTCCATCAATGTGTTTTCGTTTCAGAATGATTCTTCTCATTTTCAAGATGATAACGTTGAGGGGGCACTCAAGAAAGATCACGATTCTACCATTTCAGATGTAAAACCTGAAAAACCAAAACCCGAAGTGCGCAATTTGAAGCTTAAACATTCATAATATGATGAGATGGCGCTTCTCTCGACAATGCGCAACTACAGCATTTTTTCATTCTCTGTCCATAGCGACCAAATGTGCCCATAGTAACTTCCGAAATTTATTTTTTAAAAGCTGAACTGAATATATGCGAACACAAAGAAATTCAACCGTGTGAACACCGAAATAAGTTTTGTGATAGCGCTTCGTCAAAGACTTCTACTACATAACTACTGTTACTTTATAGCTCATAGTTTTGCAAAACCGTTTCTCGAATCTCATAGAACTATGATATAGATATCTATAATGACTATATCATAGTGAACTATAGCATAGATTGCAAGCCCCGTGTGGCGGGTCTTTTAGTATTTTGCATGGCCGAAATTAAAATTTGGACAAAAGAGTTAATTTTAAAAATGGCGAACGTGTTTCAGCACTTGTTTTCAACAATAGATTGTAGTTCGAAAGCATTTGATTGTACAGAAGAACTTTCTGAGAACAAATTGTAAAAATCTGCAATAGCTTGAAAATAATATACTGTGATGTGATGTGATCTGACTGGAACTCAACAAACATCAGTGGCGAATAGACGCTCGTCCAAACAAATTTAGTAGATCAGTTCAATCAACGAAGATTTTAAATGAAAAGATATTTAATTTTTTATTTTTTAGAAGCAGCAGACTATTTTATAAGTCGAAAAAAGCAGTTTCGAAGAGCTCGGCTTGATGATTCCTGAAATAAATGAAGTCTCTTATAACAATATCACTTAACACAAATATTTAAATACAATTATATACTGCTTATAATAACAGGCCAGTCTGCTATGAAATAGTATTTGAAGTTCAGAAAAATAATTAAATCACTGTTTCGTGGTTAAGCTGAAATGCAGACAAATAAATTGAGCATTACAAGCATTAAATTGTCATGCTGCTCCACGCTCTTAAATGCAGAAGTTATTTGAAAAGCAAGGATGATCCCAAAGCGTGCTGAAATTTTTAATTAAAAGAGAATGGAATATATACCCTGCTTGTACAAGCCCTTAAGTTGCAGTTACTCACTTTGCCTTTGTCAAATTGAGCTTCTCCATGCTTCAGGTCTTGACAAAAAATCTTTACTGAGGCCTTGCGGCACGTCCGGCCTGGACTGGCCTCCCAAGCAACATAGAATAACTTGATAACTGGCCCTGGTATTTAAGAGCTCAGATTAAGTGGTAAAATACCTTAGGATAATACCATAACATTATTCACACAATGTTATGCAAATACCAAGTTGAGGTAAGACAATACCGAAATAGTACCTCTCATGTATTTCCAGGTATCCGAAATAACAAGCTTTGTTATTCGAGAGATATGTTGCTTGCAATTCTTAGCTAAGGAGTGTATCGAAAAGTAGTTATAAACTTCCAAATAATAAAATAGGAATGAAAACATGGTTAAAATTAACATACTATTTCAGTTTATTATAGCTTAACATGTTTACAAAAGATCCAAACGGAAAAACTAGTCATCATGTTCATTTCTGTAGAATGCCCGTACCTTTGATTTGACACCTGCCATCAAATTCTGCACAGTGACCTTTGTGCACTTCCTGGATGCCGCTGCCCAATTTTTCTTAAAATCGGTCATGTTTTGGGACACTGTACCATCCTTCTTAAATATACGCTTGACTATTGCCCAATAGCGTTCGATCGGTCGCAACTGGGGACAGTTTGGTGGGTTGATGTCTTTTTCTACGAACTTGATGTTATTCTCCGTCAGCCACTGTAGAAGTGGATTTGGCGTAATGTGCCGATGCCAAATCTGGCCAGAAGAGAGGAGGGGACTGGTGCTTTCTATACAATGGTAGCAACCTGTTCTTCAAACATTCCTTTTTGATAAATCTCAGCATTTATAGTTCCTTTTGTATAGAAAATTGAAGAACGCAAGCCACATGTGAAAATAGCTTGCCAAATGAGCACCTTCTGACCGAATTTCTCCATCGCCCAACAGTCGTATCTGCGGTTGGCACACGTTCCCCAACAGATTTAGTATAAAACTGCGGCCCCGGTAGCGTTCTTGAATCTTCTTTAACGTATGTTTCGTCATCCATCAAAAATGCACTGGTCGACATTGTCCAAAATGCAGCTGTACAGCTTTCGAGCCCTGGTTTTGGCACGAGACTTTTGTTCCGGAGTTTGTTTGGGCACTTTCTGCTTTTGTACGTCTTCAAGTCATTCCTGCGCTTGATTCGTTGAATCATTCCGATGCTGGTCCTGAACTTCTTGGCTAGATCGCGAGTAGAGGCAGATTTGTTCCGTTGAATATAATCCACAACTTTTTGGTCCAAATCGGGGTTGCTGGAGCCGGGTTTCCGGCCACTTCTTGTAGTAAATCCTTGAGAGCACTCCTTACCACACTTTTCGATGATGCGTTTTTTACACTTGCCGGGTGAACATTTACTCTTTTCGCAATCTGGTTGTAAGTAACACCCTTTTCCGGTGCACCAAGTGTGCAGAATTTTCTTTTAGTCTCAAATTCAATTCGCGACATTTTGAATACAACTTTATCAACGGAAATGAATGAACCGAATAATCATTTTTGACATGTAAACAAAGCAAATGGCGCTTACACGCTAAAAATATATACAGTAGTTTATGCGTAATAACGCATCGAATGTTTATAACTACTTTTCGATACACTCCTTATTTTGCTTTGGTATTTTACCTCTTAATCTGAGCTCTTTAATACCAAAGCCAGTTATCAAAATCAAAATTAGATATGCATATGTTGTTGTCTCCTGCTCGGGCTGCGCTGAACTGGTAACCCAAGCAGCAGAATATAATATATTAATACCTAAGTTTGATCTTGATAACTGCCCTTGGTATGTAAGAGCACAGTATAAGAGGTAAAATACCTAAGCAAAATAGCTAAGAATTCCAAGCAAAATATCTCTCGAATAACAAAACTTGTTATTTGGTATCCCAGACAACCAAAATGTATGTATATTAAAAGTTGTCTTTATGATATACAAACATATATGTAAGTAAACAAATCGTATAGAATGCAAAAAATATGGCTTATACGTGCAAAAGTGGAGGCCATATAGGTGAAAATTCCACTGCTTCTTAAGCGAGTTGATTTTGTAATAAAAAATTCGATTTAAAAAGCTTAGCGATGTTTATACGATTTTGTTTGTAACGCAGTACGGTGAATAAATGACACATCGTATATAAGTCGTAAATTTGCACTCTATACGATTTAACGTAAACATAACACGATAAAGACCACAATTAATTGCGATGTTGACCTAAACTATAGGAATATACGATACTATTTGAACACTGATATACGACTTGTCAGTGCGACAAGCTTTTCCTCTATATGTAACACACGCAGATTAAAGAAACAATGAATTTTCTACGTTATCTATTGCACATAAAAGGAATGCTAGATTTGGCAGAAAATAATGGAATATTTCATGTAAATTTTGGCCAGATAATGCCTGAATCTAGTCTGTTGAATGAAAGGTTGAAAACAGTGTTGTATGGTGCATGAAAGATTGCCAACACCTTCGTTGTTTACGCCTTTTTTACGAGCTTATTAAAATTATCTATTTTTTTTCTCTGTGTAGGTAACTAACCAACCTTCTCAAATGCAATCAGGAAGGATGTTTTAGATCTGAAATTGAGCAACTCTGCAATTTTTGAGTGGGATGAAGGCGATTTGGCGCTTCATGCATTTAGAAATTACAAGAAAACAAACTGGGATCAGTATGCGCCACAATTAAATTCAAACTTATCATCAAATGACATTAATAATGAATCGGTTCATCAGTTGAAATCATTCACTCAAGAAATTGACGAAGCGTTTGTTAACTCCTACTGTCCTATGACGCAATCAAATTTAAACAGGGATGTCCCGTAGTGGAATTCGAAGCTTGAGCGTCTTCGGGAAGTCTATCGTAAATTGTTTTATAAGGCGAAGAGCACCTCAGATTGGAGTCAGTACAGTAGAGCTCTCACTGAATACAATTATGAGATAAGGAAATCCAAGAGGAGAACTTGGATACAAACGTGCGAAAGCATTGAAAATACGTCAATAGTTGCAAGACTACAGAGAACTCTTGCAAAGAATCATACGGTTGAACTTGGAAACATCAAACTTCAAGACGGAGCTTTTACTAAAAGCCCACATGATACCGTAAGTTTTATGATGAAAACTCATTTTCCAGGCTCGGAGTTGTGTGCGGCTTCTGATCCATGAAGACTTTACGAGAGTCTAACAGAAAGGAATGCACAGTACTACTATTCACACATTCGTAATCACAGGAAACATAAAACGGACTGTTGATAGTCGATCTGAGGCGTTTTTGTATAACTATATACAGAAAGATTTTTTAACATGGGGGATACGTTACACTTTTCCTAAGAAACCGCATAAAAAGAGACTTAAGGGTGCTTCGATCAAAATTTGGTCGACTTAAACTTGACGCATTTTCTTTCATCGTGGATTAACAAAATTTTACACACCCCTCATTGTGAAGATGTAAGCGTGTGTTGAAGGTGACTCCAACAAAACACTTCGGCCAAAACATGATCGCGAAAGTTGTACACGGCGATGCTGACGAAGTTTGCTTGCATGGTACAGGACGATGCAACTTACGTCAAAGCATCCTTTAAACAACTTCCTGGACAGGAATTTTATACGGCAACCGGACGAGGAAAGGTGGCAGATATTTTCAAGCACATGAAACTGTCAAAGTTCGCGCATCTGGTGTGGCAGGCTATCTGTATCTGTGGCTTGAAAAGCAACGTTAACATTGCGACCGGAACCGTCAACTAGGAGATTTATCTGAGTGAGGGCCTACAAAAACGTCTACTGCCTTTCCTGAAGCGACACAATTTTTCCGTTCTATTTTGGCCAGGCATCTTGCCATAACGAAAAAAGGCCATGGAGTGGTATGCTGCCAACAAGATCAAGTGGTGCAGAAGGACAAGAATCCTCCCAACACGCCAGACCTCCGCCCAATCGAACACTAGTGGGCCATCGTCAAGCGGAACCTTAAGAAGACCCAAAAAGCTGTTGTGAGCGAGAAACAGTTCAGGGTAAACTGGCGTTCTGCGGCGAATAAAATGGACAAGGAGACTGTACAAAATCTTATGGCAGGTGTTAAACGAAAGACACGGCAATCCGCATTCGGTAAAAAGGAAGCTTAACTGATTATTTGTCCTGTATTCTGTATGAACTGAACTTGAAAAGAAAAAGAATTTCACCAATTAATAAAAACTTTGATCGACTCACACACATTAGTGTTTGGCCAAATTTTGATCGGAACACCCTTTAAATAGAGTTGATCAATTCACATGCATAAACATTTTGACTTTCACCGATTTTGTTTGCATGTGTTACCTTTTCATGCAAAGGTTAAAATGCAGTTTTTGAAATTTTGAGTATTAACACCAAAAGTTGTAAATTTTTTGAAAATTGCCATATGATTACTTTTTGCCCAAAACAGAAAACACGATTCGAATGAGGTCGATAAGTTGTACCGTTCTGGAGTAATCGCCGAAAACAAACCGTGTAAAAAAGACCTTAGTATGAAAATAAATTTCTGTTTGTCTGTCTGTCTGAACCTTATGGAATCAAAAACTACAAAACCGATTGGCGTGAAATTTTGTATGAAGGGGTTTTTGGGGTCGGAAAAAGTTCTTATGATAGTCTGAGAACCCTCCCTTTTCTGGAAGGGGGGACTCCCATAGAAATGAAACACAGATTTCTGTATAACTCGAGAACTAATCAAGCAAATCAAACCAAATTTTGCTTGTGGGGTTTTTGGAAACAAAAAATGTTTTTAATGTTGTTTAAGACCCCTCCTCGTTCTTGAAAGAGGGGGCTCTCATACAGATGAAACACAAATTTCTGTTTAACTGGAGAACTAATCCAGAAAGTGGAATCAAATTTGGCATGTATTAGTTATCGGAGGCAAAAAATGTTTCGTTGGTGGTTCGAGCTCCCTCCTTTCTCTGTAAGGGGGGGAGTGAGGGCTGTAATACAAATGAAACAGACATTTGAGCATAACTCGAGAACTAATCAAGCAAATGGAATCTTATTTGGCATGTGAGGTTTTCTGGAGGCAAGAAATGTATCTTTGTTGGTTCGAGACTCTTTCCTTCTCGGTAAGGGGGAACTCTCATACAAATGAAACAGACATTTGAGCATAACTCGAGAACTAATCAAGCAATTGGAACCAAATTTGGCATGTCAGGGTTTTCCGAGGCAAGATTTTTTTCTGTTCAGGACCCTTCCTTCTCTAGAGGGGAGGGGCAACCATACAAATAAAACATACATTTCAACAAAAAATGAGAACTATCGAGGCAACTAAAAAACAAAATTTCTCGGGTAATGAGCATATTTTGATAGAAGTATGAATCTCTTCTTAGGCAAGGAAGATCAATGTTTGAGCTACTTTCAGTGCTCGTTCGCACAAGAAGTAAATCTAAGGTTATGCAAGAGAAAATTACGTTCAATCTGACAGCATATGGCGTAGTTAGAAGATAAAATTTTTGTTTCTGAAATGCTTCTACGCAGAAAGAAAAACCATGTAAGAAACTACCGATCCGAGGGTTATATTGAAAACACACACACACACACACACCTCGGTTTTTGCAGAAATTAATATCGTTTACTATAGTTCTACTATGAATATTCATTGGTTTGTAAACAGATTACCATACAAGTTTAAAAAATTGGCGCAGTCAGCCAAAATAGAAAGAACTACCGCACTTTTCTTTTTTTTTTGTAGCTACTTTTGCAAAAAAAAAGTGAAGAAATTTCATTCTAAGAACATTAAGTTCGATCAATAAATGTAACGCAGCTACCTAAACAAAACTAAAGACAAAAACGAAATAAAAAAAACATAAAACTCTATAATTGAGGTAACACATCAGCAAACGAAACTTTTTTAACAAAACTTATTCCGACAAACAATTATAAAGTACTATTTAGTAGCAAGCGTAGCAGTGCTCGCACTGGGTTCAGTTATTGCATATAGAAACGTTTTTTCAATTGAAGCTTCGGAACTTTGTTTGTGCTTTGTAATTTTCCTACCAAACTAGCTCAAATTTTAATAGTTTTTGTTGAATTTAAAGGCTCATTCGCCACACCAAGGAGAAGACCTGTACCCTACATGTCGAACCCATCAACACAGGGACCAGCGGCTTTACTTCCTCTCCGAAGGGAGACGTGATCAGAAAATGTTCGTCTAAGAAAATCTCATCAGTCCGTTTGGAATTGATACCAGTCCGACTGGGGTGCAAACATTAGTCTTATCCTGCACTGAAATTCAACTAAGAGCGTCCGGGAAAAGGACAATGCTGATCATTTATTCGCAATCTACTGTTTGGGGTTCCCGTGAAGAATACAAATTTGCTTGGTTGAAAAACAACTTCTATAGATGCAACTAGCTCTAACTTGTTCTAAAATTTAGAATTTTTCAAAGGCTTAAACCTTTTGCAAGGTCCGACCCAGGTAACCAATAAGCATTAGCATATGCCGTAAATCAACCCTAAATCTGCATTTCAGATGCTACAAGCATTATATTAGCATTATATCAGCATCTTGAAAGCTATCGGTAGTAAAGCTGCATTTCAAATGCTATTTAAATGCTTGTAGCCTGTAATAAGCATTTCGAATGCAAAATAGCCTTGATGAAGCATTATCATAGCATTGCAGTAAAGCAACCGTATATTGGGCCAAAAGTGGGATTTATGTTGCATTTACGGCGACTTAAATGCTTGATAGGCTGTCGGAAAGACGCTTTGGAACTGCTTATTGGTTACCTGGGGAGTTTCTATCGATCTGCAAGTCAAGCATAAAGACATGAGAATCCACAACCATCTTCACTGAATTACTCAATTGTCGAATAGACTTAAAGATTACTAAGCATTGCCACATACCAAACGGCTCATCCCCAGCAAGTACAAAGCAACATTTTACATTTCCCAATCCCCGAATGACTCGCCGTTTATCTCAACATAAATTTTCGCCTCGCCTTCAAAATGTTCCATCCCGGCCAGCGGCAATCCACGACATTCAGTCTAATGCACTCCACATTATCCCTAACGACACGCCATTTGACTTCATTTTATTCAAGTCACTCATGCTCAACTGATCCGGCGAAAGTAGTCAACTGCTGCAGCAAGCCCAAGAACTCAAACCCGGAGACCTCTTCCATTTTTCCCGTGTGCGCGTGCAAACACTCGACTCGAAGGAAACCCTAAATTTCACTACATAACTTGCGCGCCTGATGAAGCTCACGGCATCCCAAATCCCGGCCTGTCCGACGACACACACAAAAAGGGACGTGTGAGGGGTTAAGGTGGCCAACTTTTCCCCTTGAACCGAAGCACCAGCTGTAGTAGTGGGATTAGTCTCAGCCCAGCCCGGTCACGGAGTTCTTGGGAGAGAGAGAGTTGCTTTATTCAGCCGTTGTCGTGAGCAAAATGATGAGACATTATCATCTTTCTAACGAGATAATAGTTTCCTCTTTTCCTTTTTTTATGCCGGAATCATTCCCCATGTCCCTTCCGAGCAAACTAGCGGACCTCGCCAATGCAATCATCGTGTTTATTCGTGGAGAACCGGAAAGAGCGCTGCTGTCGCTGCACGTCGGTGAGGAGTGATCGCTGGGGGTGTGGAAAACTTGCCAAGCGAAAAAGAAAACTGGCACTTTGGAGTACTTTGCTGATGGGATTGTGGATGACTTTAGCCGTGTGTGTGAGTGTGTGTGTGTGGCTACCGGCTAGTTGGAGGCGTCATCGACGTTGCAGTTGTCGTTAGCGATAGAGCGTTTCCAGATGAAATCAGCCCGAAAAAGTCAAAATCTTGCACGACCCTCTCCGATTTGGATGAAACTTTGCACATGTCTTCGGAATTGGTGATGATGGATTTTCCGCGGGGAATTTTTGAATCACGACATTTTTTTCAAAAGGGCGTGTGTGTTTTGTCATGCGTTTTTTTTCAAAAAATCATAACTCGAAAACCGTTGGTTGTAATAAAATTGCGTCTGAGAAGAAGTTGTAGTCAATCAATTTGACTTTATGAAAAAAATATGACATATATAACACTGAAAAAAAAAAAAATTTCTTAAAAAAAACCAAAAATTAAACTTAAAAATCAATTAGCAAATCTGTCCAACGTACGATTTTTAAAAAAAATTTTTCAAAAAGATTTTAAGTTATAAGAAGAAGAATAAAAGTTGTTCTACGATGGAGCAACTTAATTCTAATTTGTTGTTTTTGCATAAATAACCATATTTTAATAATATAATACGATTTTTATAGTGATTCTAAACAAAAATGCTCTTGGTAAGCAACATTATATATGAACCCGTTTTCGAGATAATTTGATAGTAATGTCGAAAAAATGGCTTTTTCCATGAAAATATCCCGTTTTCAAAAGTTAGTCGTGATTGTCCATCTTCAAAAGTATTTTTTCAAATTGTACATAAAATTTTCAACAACTATTCTTTTGACTCCAAGAAGATTAAACATCTTCTTAATTAACGAAATTAACGAATCTTAATTACCAAATAAAATTTTGAGTTTTTTTTTGTTCATACATGATTTATTTAGTTTTTCTAATATATAAAAAAAAAATTGTATTGACATTTTTTCAAGCACTATTTCCTAATATTCCTATAGATATTATGAAAACTCAGTATTTTGTCAGTTGAAAATATTTTCGCAGCGATTTTGTTATCTGCAACTGGAATGAAGGAGTGATATTTCTGTGTACCAGGAATCATTTTTGTTTCCTGATAACTACCACCCCATTCTGCAGCTCCCTCTTCATATTCTTCTTGTGAAACATAGCAAAATGATATTTATGTGAAATTTTCTTGATTTCTCTTAATAGCCCAATCATACAAAGTTTTCGCACTTGTTATTGGATGTTCACGTTGTTTGGCCAAGCTTGCTCTTGTTGCCATTCGTTTTAATGTGCCGCCAATTGCATCACATGGTCCCTTACCATGTGAAGTTGCGAAAAAATGCCACTCAGAATCAATGTTGTATATCTCTTTAAACTTGCAGAGGCTTGCAAAAATTTTCTATTTTTGTACTGGGAAGCAGCCCCATCAGACATAAAAATGGCATTTTTTTACACTCATTAGTTGATTTAAATACGTTAGTAATTTAGAAATAAATACTTGTACCGCAATTGTATCATGTCTTAGAACTTCTGATAATACAACAAAACTTCCTGATCATTGTTCCAATGATGATTTTGAACAGCACCATGAAGTACAAATGAATAATTCTCTGCAAAATCGCAAATAATAACTACTTCTCCTTCTTTTAATGAAGACTTTGTGTCGTTTAAAAATTTAGATTGCTTTGTTTTTATAAAATCATGAGTTAATAGTTTTTCTAATTTCTCGCTAAAATATTCAACAAATTCATCGACAGGTTTTAATAGCGTTTCTAATCAGTTGTAATCCATTGTTCGAACGATATCTCAGACAAGTTATGTTTCTCAAGTTCTTTTAAAAATCTTATCTCAAATTCTGACAGCGTGGGACAATTTTCGCATTCACGGAGGTAACAATATTTTGATCTTGATGATGAATTACACAATAACTTCTCAAAATGTTGATTACAATCAGTGTTGAATGAATATTTTTTTGAAACTGTGACGCATTAAATCATTATTTTCGTGAATTGCGCAAACACAAACGTTGTGAGAACCTGAAGCATTTAGCAATTTACAATGTTTTGGTCGTAATGCTGCAAAAGTACTACATCCAATTTTATGTTCACTGACTTCTTTAAATCGAGTGAAAGTTTCTCTAAGTGATGAAAGTGATAACCGTTTTTGAATTTGTTGACGCTTACCATTAGTGTTTACAGAGACATAATCTCTTTGTCCCGGCATGGCTCTGCTGGTGTCGTCCTCGTCAAAAAATTGTATCACTTGATTCTTTATATCCGGATTCAAACGATTCCCCAATCTGTCGTTGGGGGTAGCCAATACTCCATTTTCGGCTGCCAATTCTTTTGCTTGTAATGCAAGGTATTTGTTTGTTTCAAATTTGCTCGTTTTCTGCTGAATCGTCCACGAATTAGGCAAAACTGTTAATATACGTATTTTATCTATTCTCGAACAATCTGCTTCTATGAATTTTTCTTTCAATTTGGAAATAATTTCATCATATTCCACAACCTTTGTTCTCAATGTAGCTAACTCTTTGACTTCTTCTTGTGGTGGTAAGCTGAATAGATATTTTCTAATACTTGCTACAATTTCGACAAATTTTTGCCGACGGTATTTATCGTTTTTAAATTCTCTAACGGATATCGGAGACACATTTATTCCTGCAATTCCATTATTGAATAGCTCAATGTTGTGTATCCTGGAATAATCCGGTAGGTCACTGTCCTGAGAAGATGTCGAGGTAATTGAAGCTGCCGATGGTATTTCCTCCAAATCGTTCCGTGATGTGGTTGGTGCTTCGTCATGTCCACCGTTTTCTGGTTGTTCCACTCTTTCGACAGGATTACGACGATACGAATATAACCGACATGAAACACAAATTCTTAATGACGTGTCCAAATGGACCGTACACTGCATGGATAAAAGGTTTTCCATTAACTTGTCAGTTAAATTTCTAAGTTTAGGCGAACACCGTCTCCCGATTTCACGAAAAGGTTTACAACAATGCTTTGTTTCGAGTTCCATTTCAAATCGTTTTACACTCTACGCTACTTATGAAAGACACTGTTAAACTGATATTATGACTTTGTAATGTAATCCTACTAGTAATGCACTAGGTACGCACTTTAGGTACTTTTTTGAAATATTGGCATGTAAATTATATTTTCTGTCAACAACAAAGGGAATGCACGAATAGGTATAAATGGGCGTAACAATTGTATTCTTACTGGTATAAACAGTTTAACTAATTAAATACATTATGTTTCTACCTGAACAAAATACGCTTGTACACTAACATGAATACTAATTATTTTTGTTTCGGGTTAGGTTTTCAGAATATACTGTAAGTAAAAGCAGCAAATTTTGTCATGTTACCTACAGTAAATATCAGAAATCAGTTTGTCTAGTATTCTCGGTAATAAAAGGTATATTGTAGAAAATTTTATGTGCAATTTGAAAAAAATACTTTTGCAGATGGACAATCACGACTAACATTTGAAAAAGGGATATTTTCATGAAAAAAGCCATTTTTTCGACATTAATTTCAAATTATCTCGAAAACGGATACATTTAGAATC
>JASCZW010004863.1:0-43428 GCA_034211315.2 Aedes japonicus
TGACTATGCTGAGCTCTGTCGTATAAAATTAAATTACCAAAAATCTAAAATAATTTTGTTTCAATAAAGATTTTCAGCTGGATATCAGTTTTAAAATTGTCTTAAGTTTACTTTTGATCAATTTCTTTTCTTATGCCAGTTTTTTGATCCTTTGGTTCTTATGTTACCAGGCCATTCAATGAGTCCGTTGGATACTTTCAAAAAATGTGGCTGTGTTCTGGAAATTAGTTTTGCTCGATTATAACGGGTTTTAATTTTCCTATCGATTGCTTGATATAATGATTCTTAAAGAAAAGGTCAATACACTTTGGTTTTTGAGATGACCTAGTAAATTTGCTCTTGAATAATTCCTTGACAAAGATTATTACAATTTGTTCAACGAAAGGCCTTTCATATAAAAAATAAAAATGGAACGAGGAATGTTCCAGTATCCACCGCTTGTTTCTAGAATGCAAATATTATATAAATAAAAATCGATTTATTCTGAATCGATTATTCACTTCCGATATTATCGAGGATCGTTTTTTTGAATCTAAAAAAATCGATGTGGCTGCATCGATTTTACTTTACAAAATGCCCATTCCTACATCATTCCCTTGTGCGCAATGATGATGATAATGATGATGGTGTTGTCGGGCTCGCCGGCAGCAGCAGCGTCGGCATAGAGCGCTCTCTCGTTTTCTCTGCTGGTTGCTGTTTACATTCTCTCTCTCCGGAGTAGATCGTGCCGATGATGACAGCGCACCTGCTGATATAATGTTCACGTGGTGTGTTGTGTTTTGCGCAGCTTGCGCCGCGTGTTCATATGCCGGAGCTAACGTGTCGGTAGCGAACATACATCCCCGGGCTGGAAAGATCCCTCTGAAGCTCTGCAATCCTGTTTGCAGTTGTCTTCGATCGGCAGGATACAAATTCGAGAAACCTCTCGTCGATAGAACGTTCCACCGATTTGCATGTTCACAGCTCGTACTAGGTTGTCCGCTCCAGGGTACACGTTGGCGATTCTGCCCATCTTCGAACTCTAGGAGGGCAGATCTCTTTCTTACACTAGCACAATTATTCCAGGACAGATGTTGGGATGTGTTCGTTGATTCTTGCTCCGTTGAGGCCACCTTTGATTTGCTGCAGAGCAAACGAAGACTCGCAGTTCCATCGGGAAAAATGCAGTGGAGATACACCGTTGCTCCATAGGCCAGTTTGGATGCATTCGAGAACCTATGCATCTCGACAGCGATGTGGTTTGACCTCACAACGCACCGAAGGATCCTGATGCTGTTCACGTTTAGCAGGGACGTCCGAAATTGTAGCCACCCCTGCAACAAGTTTCCTTCTAAGCCGGTGTCCCATGGTAGTATCGCCAACCAAATCTGTTGCAGTATGAGCTTGGTTATGATGATTACTGGCAATATCAGACCGCCTGGGTCGAACACCTTACTTATCTCAGGACAGGACAGGACGGATCGTTTGGTTGGTATTTTAAACTGGTCAGCGAGGTGATTGGCGACGAATGCTAATTCATCTCGTCGTGGACTCCAGGTCAGTCCCAGACTTTTCATAGCTCCTTCGCAGTCATCACTCAGATTCCTCAGCTCCTCACAAGCTTCAGGGATGCGTTTTAGCAGCTCAGGAGAGTTAGAGTTCCACTTGTGGAAGGGGAGCTGGGTCTGACACTCGATAGCCTCTGGTATGGTGTTGGATCCAGACAGAATGTCTTCGACGTAACAGTCTTCTTGAATGATCTCTGCCGCCATTGGGAAGGAGGCAGCCTCATCAATGCTTATCTGTAGTAAGCACCTGGTGGCAAGGAATGGAGCGCAGGCTGTTCCATACGTCACGGTTGTCAATTCCAGAGCCCGGAGTGGCAATGTTGGATCGGCTCGCCAAAGATCCGTTGGAAGCAGGAGTGAGCTGGTATAACCTTGATCTGCCGATATATCTTCGATATATCAGCCGTAAATATGACGCAGTGCTTCCAGAAGCGAACGAGGATAACAAAGATGTCGTTTTGCACGGTTGCTCCCACCAGAAGGGCTAGGTTGAGAGCTACGTCGGATGCCGAGGCCTTCGCTGATGCATCGAAGACCACGTGAAGCTTTGTGCTGGAGCTGGACGGCCGCAGGACCGCATGATGGGGCATGTAATAAAAGGCCTTGTTGGGCTCGTCGAATTCCTCCCTGATCTCACGGCAGTGTCCGAGGGCTTCGTAGTCGTCGATAAACTGGGTGTACTGGAGCTTCAGGGACGGGTCCTTCTTCATTCGTCGTTCGAGTGAGAGGAAGCGTCGCAGGGCCAGCTCTCGGTTGTCCCTCAGCTGGGGTGGGAACTCACGAGATGGCAGGGATACAACGTATCTTCTGTCCTCGTCCCGGTAGTTAGTGGCCAGGAAAATCTTCTCGCATACCTCATGCTCTGTGGGTTCGTCGGCGTCTTCGATGTCTTCAACCTCCCAAAACCTCTTCATGGTCTCTGAAAGTGTCGTGGTGGTGGCTATGCAGCACCGCTGGTCGTTCTGCTGTTCCTCGACGTCTCCTGCAATAACCCAACCGAAGTGCGTCTCTTGCAGGTCTGGAAAATCCGCTCGTAGTTGCATCCTTCCTGATCTGAGCAGACGTAGGAAATAAGACACGCAAAGCAACATGTAGATTTGACCAGGTGTATGGAACTCGGGGTTGGCTGGGAATATGCTGGCTGGTAGTGGCCATTTCGACACGTTTAGCTGGGTCGTTGGGATGACTCCTGTCACCTTATGAATCACCAGGCATTCGACGATCGTTGAGAAGTCGGAACATCTGGATTCAACTGCAATAAAGATCTTTTCGCGGGCACAGGTCTTGACTGCGCTAACTCCAGTGATGGGATCAAGCGTCGGATTTATCTGGAGGGACAGGCGGCCAGCGATGGCCTTCGAAATGAAGCTCACCTGAGAAACAGAATCTAGCAGCACTCGGCAGGGTATCTTCATGCCACAGAGGTCCCTCAGGTTCACGACAGCTGTCATGAGCATTGCTTTTTCTGTTCCAATTGTTGGCTTTCTGGGACGACGGCATTTGACGCCGTCGTTCCAGAAACTGCCGAGAACCCCGTTTTACATAAATCTGAAGTTGCGAATGGAATCAAAACACACAACGCCTTAATGTCGATCAGTGGGTATGCTGTGTGTGCATGAGTACAAAGTTCAATCAGCGATAGAGCTTGGAATTTTAGTTTCATGCTGGAGTCGGTTGCTAAATCAACGAAATGGATTTCTTACCCAAACTACGGCTTCGATCTCACTTACTGGAAAATATACATCCAATTCCAGAGATAATTTGGCATAGAAATCTGCAAAAGCCAGTTTCAGGTATTGTGGCAACAAAAGCTGATTTACTTGCAGAGAAGAGTTGAGTTGTGGAAAGCAAGCCAAATCTTCATTTTTTGTGCAATTTTCCCACAGTTCAAATTTTTTCTTGAACGCAGCAATCTAATCAGAAAGCTGCAAGATGTGCGACTGTTTGTCTTGCAAAGACTTGTTAGGATCATTTAGTTTTTCAAACAGATCAGTGAGAAATCCTATTTTAACCAGAAAATCTGGATCTGCAAACTTTGTGGTACACGGGTGGTTTTCATCAACCAAAAACGAATGAATTTCGTTTTTAAGCTCGAACACTCGCAACATCGAATTTCTAAATGAGAGCCATCGAGCACTGCTGTAATAGAGCGGACTAGAATGGTCCGCTCCCATATCGTCACAAAGTTTTGCAAAAAATCTTGCTTTCATCGGCCGCGTCTTAACAAAACTAACCACTTTGACAACTGTGTCTACTACGTCGCTGATGTCTTTGCTCAGACGTTGGGCTTAACCCTTGCTTGCAATCCCTGGAATCGCCCTGACATAGCACGTGCTCCATCTTTACAGATTCCTACACAGTTTTGACAAGGAATTCCATGTTCAACCATGTAGGAATCGGTTATTACGAACAACTCCTGTCCCGACGTTCCTCCCGAAATAGGCTTGCAGAACAGCAGATCTTCCGAAAAGTCGCCTTCATTGATGAACCGGACGTAGCAAATTAGATGTGCATCCTTGTTATTGTTCGTAGTTTCATCCAACGAGCTGCCAGTTGACGTCGTTGACCATGTCGTCAATCCTACGTGCAACGGTAAAGGGACACTTTCAACAGCTGTTGACTTGCATGCTCTTCAATCATAGTGGAAACCAGATCAATTCTTCTGCGATCGTATGCGGTTTTGTACACTGTGCCACACAATAGGCCACTTTGTAGGATGCCAGCAACGCGTTACTATTCCTGTGCGTTTGTCGTGAAAAAGCCTGCTGCTGCTTATTTTCACCCAATTTCCGTTGAAAAAATCCCTGTCCTTATTTGCCAAATTTGGGGTGGTGGGTTTCCAAATGCCGCTCAAGCTTGCTGGCAAGCATAGATTCCACCGAAAGAATCTTGAGGCGCACAGCACATTGTGGACGGTCTTCACTATTTACCACCTTATGCGTAATCCAAACCCGAGATAGCTGTCATCATATATAAGCATTTCAGCTTTTCTTTTCTCATCCTGTTTCTGGCGTACCTCCTTCTGTTTGGCATCTTTAGCATGATTCGAAATCAGAAATCGCTTCATGATCAAGCTGGAGACGTAATATTGATTACGTAACGAATTATCCATTAAACCATCGATTTTGTTTTGATTTAATCTAGCAAAATACTTACCCACGTCGAAAAGCAGAAACTAAAACCCGAGCGAAAACCACAAACAGACCGAACGATGACAAATTTGGCGCGCAAATGCTAAATATTATTCAGCCACACACAGCATGAATGATGGCATTACGGCTCTCTCCTTCTCTCAATCACAAACACAGTGAGAGAAAATAACCAATCATCCGAGCAGCACACAACATCCATTCATATTAATGACATCTATATAAGGTCTGGCGCAGTAGCCACAACAATATTAGTGAAATGTGCAAAATTCGCTCATGATTCGCTTAATTTTTCAACCGGTTCCAGTCTACCGATGATGGAAAATTGGCTCTATATCGCTACTCGATTGTCAAGTCCAATTACCTCTTATAAATTCACTATAAATGATCCATGTTATCGGGAGGAAATGCTTCTGCTCAATAAATGGCATTTGTCTCATGATTATTTCCACAATTCAGCATTTATAATAAACGTTTGAACCTATATTTTTTATCTCAACCTATGCCTGCCAATAGAAAGTTCAATAGTGTTACGTCATCACTCTTCGGCTGCTTCCAATACAAGCAAGCAGTGTGTTGCCTCAGACCTTATATAGACGTCATTGCATTCATATGACCGTCGGTGCACAGTGTTTGCTGAGATATTTTCTCTCGCGCTCTGTTAACTAAAACCACATTATAACGCATTCATTCTTTCGTGAAAGCCAATGGAAGAATCCAGGCAACGCAAAAGTGAGGTTAAACTTCGTAGATGGCGCTCTTTCAAAATAGTCTTTCGAACTGTCTAAGCAAAGTAATTTGTGATAAAAAGATAAGAAAATCAACGATAATGATGATACTGACCAATTCCATACAGTTTGAAACATAGCTAGAAAGATATTATCAATTTCAGTTGTAGATATTCTACATGGATTTCTCAGCTTTACGTGTATTTCTCAATTGAATCAAAAAAGGTTTTAGGGTATTCTCTGAGCGTCGAAGATAGATTCCCGTATATTTAATATCTTCTGATTTTAGATTATTTGATCAAAAATTTAAAACGTGAATTTCAATATTTTTAGACTGTGTTCTAAGCCAGTTGAGGACCATTTTATCTATTCGCTCACGGCGCACCAGGGCGCCGCGGCGCAAAGTTTGGGAAGCACTGCCGTATGTAAATGAACTGTTTACCTTTGTTAACTAACAGTTATCGGTGCCAGTCGTAACACTTAACGATAGTGAAACTATTTCCAAAGGAATTTGTTGCTTTTTGAGTACTTGTAACTTTTATTGGTGATAAACTGAAATGAGTGTGTTTGTGCGTTTTGCGACGATCAAAAACCTCTTCCCGTAAACAAACAACAACCTAATTATCCCCGGAAATCAACCTCCAACCAAAACAATAACCCGATACCATCGATTGCCTTAGGTTCATTTGAAATATCGCCTCCCATCAATGCAGCGCCCTCGGTTCGACATCTATTGAAGCTGGAAATTATTTATGCCCTCACCAAACGACGAACGGTGGCATGACCTCGCTCACAACCCGGCCCTAATGAAACGATCCCCGGGGAAATTGGCCATCTATGCTTCGGAAACGCGTGCCCCAACCGTTGTCCGCTATCAATGGCGATGAGATATACAGAAGCGGGCCAGGTTATCTTTCCGTGGCTCACGTGTCGTTATTCCGCGGTTGAATTCGCGGTTGTGAAATTTCACACCACCACCACCGTTAGCAGATGGTGTCATTTAGGGAAAACTGAATTGACTGTGCCGTGACCGTTCGGGGACTCGAAGAATGCTTCTATTATGGAGCTCGTTCTTTTCAGCGAGATCCAAAACGATACAAGTGCTCACATCGAGGAACGAGTGTGGTCTCTGCAAATTGGACTTTAAAGGTTTTGTTCCCGGTTGGCGGACTTTCGGAAGTGGTGTTACTCTTTGAAAATGGGTTCATAAATCAAACGCTGATTGAGAGCCAGTTATGCATTGTTCTTATCATCCTTCCGTACGAGGGAAAGTTTGTAGAGTTTTGGGTTCTGTAATGATTCAAGAAGAAGAGCGGATGGAATGATTTTCTATAGTTAGGTTTTATTCGGTGTAGTTCATTATCGGTCAATTGAGGGGAAAAATGATCTAATCTCAGTAGGCTAGGGGTGATCGAAATCGCCCAGTTTAAAAAATTAGACTAGAATCGGAAAATGAAGGAGTCGTCTCCAAATCACACTCACAATATGAATAGGCATATGACAAAGTATGATGGGGTTTATTTTGACGAAGATTAATTTTAATTTTACTAAAAAGTTGCTCTTTGATAAAAGGTGTCCCACATTGAATTGCATCACGGAAAAAAAACGCTGTAGAAAATTACCTATTCCGTATTTTCTCTTGAAAGTTTGGGTAAAAGAACTTAAGAGTTTTATTTTGTTGCTACAGCAGAGCTGCTGTCAGTTTTTAGAAATTTCTAAAAAGATAGCGCTGACAAAACTACCAATGCAGCATCAATCACAGTAACCCATGAGTCAGCAGACAAAATTTGACAGCTCTATCAGTCGAACACTAACCGTGATGGCAAAAACAGTGAAGCAACTCCGTTCAGAAGTGTGCGCGCTCAAAGAACGGCACCCCGCCGCGTCGAAAACGGACATCGTGTGGCACTTTGTGGACGTCGGAAACGCCCGTTTCAGCATTTACATCATCTTGGCACTATTAGACAACAATCAGAGCATCGAAAGAAAGCCCAGTTCCGGACAGCCGACGACCCCGAGCGACAAGAAGCTCCAAAGGATGCTGAAGAGGAAGACCCAGGGAAAAGTGGCTACATCACTGCGTGCGCTTGGCCGGGAGGTCGGTTAAACCGGCCAAACAGTGAAAAAGTACCAAGCGAACATGAACATACATTTCATCGCGAAAGTCGCGTCCACTGGTTTCGGAGCTGCAGGCAATGACGCAGCGGAAGCGGCTGAATAAGATGGTCAACTCAATTTTCCCGGAGAATCTCGACATGGCTGTCAGGGCACTTCGTATTTTACTTCCGCTACGAAGGAAATGATCTCCGGGGTGTAGTTAATTTCACACACCCCCCAAGATTCCCAAGAAGATTGTGGCTGACAATCAGCGAGAAGGGGATATCGAAGCCGATCTTCTTTCGCTCCGGACTGGCCGTGAACGGGGAAATTTATAGTACGAAATGCCTGTCGGAAGTTGCGTCTTTCATCAAGAAATACCATAAGGGTGAAGACGCGGTGTTCTGGCCGGATCTGGCGTCAGCCCACTACTCGATGCAATCGTTGGAGGAGATGGAGCGGCTGAATATCGAACCCACGCAACGTTCCCCAGCTGCGTCCTATCGAGAATTTCTGGGCCAACCTGTAGTGAAAGATCTACTCCAACAATTTTGTCGCAAAAACTGAGGAGGAATTGATAAATAAAACAAATAAAGAACTCAAAACCATGCCCTCACGCATGTTTTTCTACGCCATGGCGAATTAATTATTACCATTCGAAAAAAGTCCATTTTTTTTAATGCAAACGTTAACATTCAATGGTTTTAACTATCTAAAGGGTGTCCACGATGAAATTGCCACACTATGAAATTGCTCTAACTTTTTAACCGTTGGGTAAAATTTAATGAAAATTTGAGTGGATTTAGTTCATAGTGCATTATTTACATCCTGCAAGTTTTAAAGTCATGTAATCAAAACTTGCGGAAATGGAGTCGAAAGAACAGCTCGTGCGTGATAAAATCTTGCGCATTCATCACGAGAACAAGGATCTCTCGCATCGAGGAACGGTTGACCACCGATCGGAAGCCCAGAAGTGAAGGTAGTATTCCGTAAAAGTATTCCGTACAACACCAAAAATCACAACCGCGTAGTTGGGGCCTTCAACCGAAATCCGAACGCCTCCGTTCGGGATGTGGCTAAGAAGCTGCACCTAAGCCGAAGTTTTGTCCAGAAGGCCAAAACTAAGGCTGGGCTTCGAACGTTCAAGGTACAAAAGGCCCCTAATCGCGACGAGAAGCAGAACAAGTCCGCCAAAACCCGTGCCAGGAAGTTGTACCTCAACATGCTGACGAAAGTTGAATGCTGCATCATGGACGACGAAACATATGTGAAGGCCGACTTCAAACAGATCCCCGGCAACCTGTTTTTCACGGCCAAGGATAAGTTCAGCTTTCCGGAGCATGTCCGCACTCAGAAGATGTCCAAATTTGCGAAGAAATTCCTGGTTTGGCCATCTGCACGTGCGGGAAGCGGAGTGCACCTTTCGTGACTCAGGACACGATGAACGGACAGGTGTACATAAAAGAGTGCCTCCAGAAGCGGCTGCTTCCTCTCCTGAAGGCCCACAACGTCCCAACAATCTTCTGGCCGGATTTGGCCTCATGCCACTACTCCAAGGACGTGCTGAAGTGGTATGCGGACAATAAGGTCAATTTCGTGCCGAAAATGTTCAACCCTCCCAACACTCCGGAGCTCCACCCCATCGAGAAGTACTGGGCGATTATGAAGCAGCACCTTCTTAAACGACCTAAGGTAGTGAAGACAGTCGAGGAACTGAAGAAAGTATGGGTTTACATGCAAAAAACGGTTGATTCACAGGTTGTGCAGAATCTTATGGCCGGGGTTAAGGTCAAGGTGCGGGCATTTGCGTATGGACTGTAAATAAAATACGAGTAAAATGGTAAAATGAAGTTTCATAGTTATTTCTCAATCCCTGAAAATTTGATGGCAATCGGATGAAAACTCGAATTTTGCGAATCAATTTTGTGTGTGGCAATTTCATCGTGGACACCCTTTATGAAAATTTGTATGTTGGTATTTTTGGGCCCGGGAAATAGTCTAAAGATAGTTCGAGACCCCTCCACCCTCTAAAACGGGGGCTCCCATACACATGAATCACAAACGTCAGCATAGTTCAAGGAATTAATCAATCAAATGGAACAAAATATGGCATGTGGGGGTAAGAAATGTTTCTATGGTGATTAGAGACCCCTCCCCTATCATAAAGGGATGGCTGTTATACAAATGAAATAGTTTTTTGGCATGGGCGAGCTTTTTAAGGCGAGAAATGTTTTAATGGTGGTTCGAGACCCCTATTCTTTCTGGAAAAGGGGACTCCCATACAAATGAAGCACAATTTTCAACCAAACCTTAGAACTATCCCTACAGCTATTCAAATTTGTATGCAGGGTTTGTTTTGGCCGGGAAAGGACCTTGTGATAGATCGAGATCCCTCCTCCCTCTGGAAGGGGCTTCCAAACAAAGAGGCTCTCTTCAACAAAAGAAACAACAATTCGAACCAAACATGAGAAGTACCAATGGAACACAAACACAATATATGTATTTCTCGGGTAGGCAGCATATGATGATAGACTTTGGAAACCCTTCCCGAGCAAAAGATTATACCAAATTGATAACAAGTTCTAATACCAGGTTATCAGTTTTTGATCACTGAATATGTTATCACTTAGGCTGAATAAACAGCCAAAATAACAGAATGAATAACAAAAAAATACTCGTTGAATATCATAACAATAACTTATTTTGTTATCACTGCGAACAACTTAGTAACAAATCCTGTATTGTAAGCAAAACTGTAAGCAAAGCAATTGAAATAGTTTCAAATTATGTAATCAGTTTGAAATCAAATACTCATGCTAATAACTGAAAAAAATATTTTGATTAAAAGCTGGAAATATTTATAGTTTTACAATTCAACTTATAACGTCCATAAAAAAATAGTGTGTTCAAAATGATAACATATGCTATCAAAATTTGCCAATCGTGATAACTAAATTCGTTATGCGATAACAGTGGAAATCCAAACGATAACTGGGATAACAGAACTTGTTACTTATATGTTATTATCCTTTGTTAGGGTTCTTAGTCAATATTGGGGGATGCTTCAGTTACTCTCAGTGCTAAATTATGGACAAGAAGTTAATCTATGTTTTTGTGTTAATCTATGTCTTTGAAATGCATCTACACAGAAAGAAAAAATCTGGTAGAAGCAACCGATTCTAGGGTTAAATAAAAAACACAAACTTTCGATTTTTTTGCAGAAATCTACAGAAATCACTTGCAAACGAAGATACTTTAACCAAATTCATTCTAAAAACACATAAACGCGGCAGTTCGTATCTTGTTTTTCATACATTCACTAATTTTATGCCCTCCCGCTTCGCTGGTACCCAGAAAGGTGAAAAAGTACTGATTTTTGGTACATTAAAAAGACAGGTAGGTTAGGTTCCATTCGTTCTTATAAAATAGAACTTCTAAGAAGTGTATCGAAAATAAGCTATCCACAAACTTTCTTTAAAATTATGTTGAAAACCGATATTTTATTCATACAATAAATGGATCCTTTATTGTACGAGGTTAAACTTGAACAAAATGAAGACCGGATGAAATTTAAGTTATTCCTTCACGAATTTTCGAACTTTGGATCGAATGCTCTTCATCAAGTTCCGGACAAGTGTTGCATCGCATTTTTTGGACGCTTGAGCCCAAATTTTTTTGAACTCCTGCATGTTCCCAGCTGCCTCACCAGTCTTCTTGAAGACCCTCTTCACGATTGCCCAGTAACGTTCGATGGGTCGAAGCTGAGGGCAATTTGGTGGATTGATATTTTTCTCAACGAAATCTATAACCTTTTCCGCAAGCCAATTGAGAGTGGTTTAGGCATAGTGAGCCGACGCTAAATCCGGCCAAAACAGTGGAGGTGTACTATTCTTCTTATATAAAGGCAACAATCTCTTCTGGAGACATTCAGATCGATAGATTTCCGCATTTATAGTTCCGGTAGTGTAAAAAATGGTTGACTTCAAACCACAGGAACATATTGCTTGCCATACCAGTACCTTTCGACCGAATTTCTCCACTTAAATCGACCTGTACGCATCGCTCACATCCTCCCCAACGACGGCAGTAAAGTATTGTGGACCTGGGGTTTTTGAGTCCTCCTTTACATAGGTCTCATCGTCCATCCAAACGCATGCATCCGGACGCTGCAAAAGACGCGAATACAATTTCCAGGCCCTTGTTGCTGCTCGCTTCTTCTGATCTGCACTTTGTTTCGAGGTTTTTTGCTTCTTGTAGGTCTTCAAGTGGTTTCGCCTCTTGATACGCTGGATCATTCCGACACTCGTTCCTGCTTTTTTGGCCATATCAGTTTCTGGTTGGAAGAACCGGGTTTTCTGCCTCTTCCTGGTAGCTCGTCCAAAGCATAGTGTTCCCCAAACTTATTAATGATGGTTTTAACACTTGCAGGATGAATTCCAAACCGCTTCGCCAATTTTCGCATAGTAATACCCTTGTCACTAAGCCAAATGAACTGATGAGCATAGAGACTCAAATGACCTTTTCCGGAAGGAAAAAGGAAAATTTCGCATTTCACATTATTTTCCAGCAAGAAAATATTTAATGTGGGAAACTCGTTTAAACGCAAGGTCATTTTTGGGTTTATTTCCCAGACAAAAGATCGAAACAAAAAGTTAAATACAGTTTACTAAAGCCTATCAGTAGTTACGTTTTTGAGAACACAATTTGAACGGAAGTTCATTTTGATCTCTGAAAAAATAAAAAAAAAAGGTGATTTTAGAGCGGAAATTCGTTTAAACGCACACTAACGTAAACCGCATTGAGCGTACCTATGCAACTGTTATCTTGCGAATCTGTCATATTTACACTGTATAGCCCTCGTCCGCCATAAACACGAGTTTGAATTTGCGTGGCACGGTAGTTGTTGCTTATTTTCGGCAAAATGGGTAAAGGAAAGTATTTAGGCCAGTCGGAGCAAATACTGGTTCGAGAACTCAAAAGTCGCGGTGAGAGCAATCGCAAAATTGCACGTGTGATCCACAGATCGGAAGCAGCAATCAGGAACCTGCTGCAAAAAGGCAAGAAGTATGGCGTTAAAAAGAAAACAACGGCAAATTCCAAGATTACCAATCGTGTCCGGAACCAAATTATACAAATAGGAGGCTCTGGAACTTCTCTGCTGCGTAAATCAAGCAAGAAATTGGGCTTTCTATTTCTAAGAGGCGTGTGCGGCAGATTCTACATGTATGTGGCCACTTAAAGTACACAAATATGCAAAAAAAACAATCTTCAACCGGCTCACATTAACGCTAGATAGAATTTCGCAAAAAAAAAAACATGTCGTGGACTACGGAATGGGACAATGTTTTTTTTTTCAGACGAGAAGAAATTCAATTTGGATGGCCTAGACTGCACCGCATATTATTGGCTCGATTTGAGGAAATCTCCGTAGGTTAAGTTGAGCAGGAACTTTGGAGGTGGCACTCTAATGTCTTGGGCCGCTTTTTAGATCCAAGGAAAGACCCCTATTGCTACCATTTCAACCAGGATGAATTCGGAAAAGTACATACTTGGAGCTTCTGGAAGATGTTTTGATCCCGTTTACTGAAGACGTTATGTCGAACAATTTCGTATTTCAACAGGATAATGCAGCAATTCATGTCAGCAAGCAATCTTTGAAATGGTTTTCTGAACGAGACATCAGTCTTCTGGATTGGCCAGCTCGTAGTCCGGATCTAAATCCTATCACGAAAAAGTGGTGCATCCTGGCACGACAGGTTTACAAAGGCGGAAGGCAGTTTAAAACAGTCCGTGAACTTGAGTCAGCCGCAAGAGAAGCCTGGAGCTTGATACCTGATAAAACTCTGCAGAAGCTGGTGAAATCAATGCCGAGAAAAACGGAAAGCAAACGAAGTAGTAACTATTGTTTATTGTTGATTTTTTTAACTGTCAGTTCGATTTGATTAATAAAACTACGAGTGCGTTTAAACGAATTCCCCCCCAAAATCACCTTATTTGGAATTTTTTCAAAAGCCATTTTGAACTTCCAATCAAATTGTTTCTCAAATACGAAATTTCTGATAGGCTATGACAAACTATATTTGATTTTTCGTGTCGATCTTTTGTGTTGAAAATAAACGCTAAAATGACATTGCGTTTAAACGAATTTCCCCCACTGTATATCAATACTACCTATTGACTTATATTTTATTCTCTTGGCTTTCCTCGACAGTTTGTGACAGCTCGAATCAAGCTTCACTTGACACTCATATGTTTTGAGTCTGTTTCTCCGTCCCAGGTTTTACATAAACACACTTCAATGACAGCATCAATCAGTTGGAATCAACTACATTAAACATAACTTACTCCGAATCTATCGACTATCATGAATACATACCTGCAAACAGAGAGAAATGAGGATTTGATTAGTTTTGAACAATGAATAAATATTTTCAAAGATATTATTTGTATTAAATCTTATAAAAACCGTACACCCCTCTAAACCACTCAACTATACTACTAACAAGCCCTACGCTCTTTTCCCATATGGAGCCGAGATGAGTTATTAAAATGAATAGATGTAATCAGCAACTGAATTATGAAAATGATTAATTGGCCACCGAGAGCCCTGGCTGCCATGTGGCATCCCACACTGGAGCTGAAAAGAGATCAACTGCACACAGCCAGGCGGTCTGTGGTTTTGCCCTTCGCCTCAACATTCCAGTCCCGATCCATCGGATGCAATATTTATAGCCCAACATTGACTATCCTCCGTGCTGAAACCGGCGCCACCACCAGCCAGAAGAAGCCAATTTATCGAACTCTCAACTCCAAAGCCGACCGATTATTTATTTGCTCCCCCATCGGCACTCTTTCTCTCAACACCATGGGCAGAAGGTCCCGCCGGAAGTTTAGACAACGTTAGCCCAGTAACCATAGACAGTGACTGGAGCAAAAAAATTGTCAAGGGCACACACAAAAAATACCCACCTGGTCACGGTCGCCACGGACGGTCAACTGGCGGTTGCCTGGGAAAATTATTACCCTGGCCATAAATTGATCCGCGATATTCAACGTGTGGTTGACTATCACTGCTATTCCTGCGCTTCTCTCCGTCTCTCGAGTCTACGTGCGATATTTGATTTGCGAACTTCGTTGTTGAACGGCACGAAAAGTCAGCAAAACCAAAACCAGACACCACGCCACCAGCAGAGATTCCAATCTTTCAGCGCTTGTCAACATCGACGACGACAACAACAACAGAGAAAGACAGGATTATGAGTGGCACATTAAATAAAATTACACTCATTACATTTTCACAGATACTTCGTCATCTCGGGAAAGAGGCGATAAGTGAGGGAAGCTGTTGATTCCTTCCGTTTTTCGCACCCCATTACTAACGGGAAGAAACGGCACTTCATTCCTCATCTGCCCGGTTGTTGCCTCGTTTAGCAGCTCATTGCCGGGGAAAATTATGAACCGGTATCCGGGATGGCATCAGTGGCACCCGGAGCGGGAAACGGGAATCATTGTTCAAGCGCTCGCCATGGTTCATCGTTGAAAGGGACGTGCGATTTCCGAATGGGACGTAGAAAATCCATTCAGCCAACTGAACTATTCACCAATTCAATGTACCGTCTAGATCCGCTCTGAATCGAAGTCAACCGCTTCGGTGAACCAGCAAACCAACAACCAGCCAAGGAAGTTTGTCGTTTGCCACACTTGGTGAGATAAAAATCTTCGCATCCGGAAAGTGTAGAACCATCACCAACAGCAGTGGCAAAGTAGTTCGGAAAATTATGATGCCATGCATCTTCTCGACTGTGAAATTACTTTTGTACTTGACAAATGCACTTAATTACGCGATGCCTTGTCTTTTCCCCCGCAGCAGAGTTTTTGGGTAGATGCAGCCGTCACCCGGGAAAACTAATCCGACAGGAGCCATCTTCATCGGGAGTTTGGCGAGAGGGCACTGATTTCCCCGAAAAACTACAAGGGCACGAGCGTGAAAATTGGTTGTCGGTTGCATTCTTTCCATCCACGTGCCGAAATTCGTAAGAAGGAAAACTTTTGACTCCCCCCCACCCCCGAGGCACCGTATTCCTCTACTAGTGACAACTGATGCTGTTTGCAGTTTTCCCGAGCGAAGCTCAAGTTGGGGGCGTTTGTGTAAAAGAGTAGAATTTTCAAGCATCCTAGCACCACAAAACTGCTAGAAAATTAGTTGTGCTGGATGTAATTGTTGCTCCAAGACCACACTCACGATGAATGGGCTGTAAGTTTTGAAACCACCGCACATAGTTTCATGTTTTGCGAGGAAACGTGCCGCCGCTGCAGGCTGGATATTCACAGCGCCGAGAAGAGTGCGGTTGTTTGAAAGTGCCGTTTCGTAGAGATTCTCAAGTGGGAAAATGTTTTCGTTGAAATTTGATCCGGGCTGTTCAGTGGAGGATGCTTGAAGGTTGTTGTTTCACGATGGGTAGACGGTTTGAATGGGATGGTTTGGCTGATTCGTATAGATAGGGACTAAAATCAATCAACTAAGGACTGATTCCACGCCAAATCGGTCGGTCACCAAACTCAACTATCTTCGATTTTGATGAAACTTGGTACACGTCTTCGGTATGTTGAAAAAAATCCACTGGTGTTAAGATTATTTGGATTCAAGAGTAACTTTTGAGATGGGTGTATGTTTTTTTCCAACATTTTACTTGAAAAATCGTAGTTCAAAACCATTACATTTAGAGAAAACTTTATATGGGGAGTTGTAGAGAACTAAAAAGGCTTTGTAAAAAAATGTACACTGAAAAAAAATTTTTTTCATAAAGAAAAATCGAAAATAAATACTAAAAATCAAATATAAAAAAAACATATTTTTAATATTTTTCAAATTTGTTTTGTGGAAATTTGAGAAAAAAGACACGTTTTGAAAAAACTCTAGGATGGACGCTCTTATAATAAAAAGTTTTCCGAAGAGCGAACTTTGGTGCATATTTCAAATTTTGGTTATTAATTATTATAAATGAAAATTAATTATACAATATGATTTTGGAGATCATTAAAAACAATAATGATTATAATGATAAATCACCTGAACGCAACCGTTTTCGAGATTTTTCGGATTTTATTTCAATAGAATGAAAAAACCTCAGAAAATTCGCTCTTTTCTTAAGTTAATCGAGATTTCCACCAGAAATGATAAATTTTCCAAGATCTTCATATTATAACGTTCACATTACTCTAATGTCCTCTTTTCTTTTGATATCAGGATGATAAGAAGACTCATTTGAAAAGAACAAGATAAATAGCACTATTGTTTTAATATTGCAATCAATATATTTATAATTGTTTTATGGCTGTATCGGTCGGGCCGCTCAGAGAATGAAGGGAGCGAATTTGCTAAAGCGATGAAAGTAACAGCGAGATAGATGTCGCAGGGGCGACAAGTGTGAAATGGACAGATGATGAAATTATGCGGAGGGTCATATAGAAGAAGCATATTAATCGAACTGCTGACTATTTTGCCAAGCTCCAACGATGTTAGAGGTCGGGTGTAGTGTGTGAAAACTACACTCCGAACAGTTCGGTGATGTAGCGATGAAAGTAACACATATTGTTTAAGGTAGGTAGACAAATAGCAGCTATAACGTATGTCAGGTATATCTTCTCATAAAAAACAGCTAATGTACGCTGCCTGTAAACTACCAGAGATGTTTTATACCTGCATTTCCAAAGGTACCACAGCCAATATATATGCTCATACATAGTCGCATTCATCAGTAAAATCTATCTGAGTGAACTGAAAATGGAGTTTAACATGAAGAAGTGTTGTATGCCGTTTCCCACTAAACGGTGCTCAAAAAACCTTCGTAAATTAACCGAACAAAATGTCAAAAACTCAAGTTTATGGGCAAAACACATTTGGACACTTCTTTGATGATTTGTGATAATTGTCGTTTGCATTTAAATAGAACGGAACAATCCCATGCTGCAATTTCGGAGCCTAGTGAGAAACCATCAATTACTAACATTATGGATCCACAACCATCTACATCACGGCAAGTAGACTTGTATGGTCTCGAGGAAACGCCATCGGCAATATCATTAATGTCAGTGCCATCTGATAGCAGTGTGCAAGATTATTCAAGGCGCCATAATATTGAGCTATTTAACAAGGGCGTAGCTGGAATCAACGTTTCGCCAATATCGGCTAAAAGTTCCTGAACGTAAATTATGCCCGCAAAAAGTTCAAAGATGTTTCAAACGGCATTCGGACACACATATTTGGGGATCAAGCGGAGGAGGATGACCTGGAACAATTGAAAGTGAAAGCAGCCGAATATGACGAAATAATCGCGCAGCTAAAGGACCGGTATGCTGATCCAGAAACTTCGAGGGACGATCAAGTAAGGATACTTTCGGTTTTACCACAATCTTGGACAAATCAAAGAGTAATGGCAGAATTTGGAATAACAAACAAGTACATCGTATCACAAGCTAAATTCCTTGCAAAGCACGAAGGTGTTTTAGCTGCCCCTAACGAAAAGCTGGGACACGGTCTGAACCCGGAAATAAAAACCAAATTTTGCAATTTTACGACAGTGATGAGATTACACGAGCAACCCCTGGTATGAACGACTACGTTTCAGTGAGGAGTGAAGGTAAGAGGGTTCATATTCAAAAGCGCCTTTAGTTTGTTCATTAAGAGAAGCTTTCATTAAATTTCAAGAGATGCATCAAAATGCTGTTGGGTTTAGCTTTTGTAGCACTAAGACCAAAGCATTGCAAATTACTTGGCAGCACAGGTTCTCATAACATTTGTGTTTGCACCATTCATGAGAACATTAACTTGATGCTTCATGGTCTTAGAAAATATTCATTCGAGAATGATTATAAATTGTGTTTTGAAGAAATATTATGTAGCTCATCAACTAGAACTAAAAAATGTTACCTCCGTGAATGCGAACGATGTCCAGGCTTTTCAGATTTTGAGAGTAGTTTAACAGACAAATTAGAAAAACGTGGTTTAGTTGAAATATCTTTGAGCAATGGATTTCAACTGATAGATGTAGTTTAGAGACACTTGTTAAACCAATTGATGAATTTATTGCTTATTTTTGTGAAAAGTTGAACAATTAGTATCCCAACGATTTTGTCAAATCTCAGCAGTCTAGTTTCTTGAGAGATTATAAAAGTTGTCTTAAAGACGGCGAAGTAATAATAATTTGTGATTTTTCTGAAAATTATTCATTTGTTTTTCAAGATGCTGTTCAAAGTAGTTATTGGAGTAATGAGCAAGCCACTATTCACCCTTTTGTCATTTATTACACGGAATCTGGAATACTTAAAAATATCAGTTTCATTGTTATCTCAGAAGTGTTGAAACATGATACGATTGCGGTGCAGGTGTTTATTTCAAAACTAATAAGCTTTTTGCAAACAAAAATTAAAGTAAAGAAAGCTACGTTTATGTCTGACGGGGCAGCATCCCAATATAAAAATAGGAAGAACTTTGCAAGCCTTTGTAAGTTTAAAAAGAAATACAATATTGATGCTGAATGGCATTTTTTCGCAACATCCCACGGTAAGGGACCTTGCGATGCAATTGGTGGTACATTAAAACGAATGGCAAGATATGCAAGCCTTGCTGTACAAACATGAACACCTCTATAAAAAGTGCATTAGAGTTATTCGAATGGGCGAACCAAAAAGTGATGATTGTTTAACAAAAATGTCGTTTTGTTATGTATCACATGAAGAGTATGAACAGGGGGTAGCAGAATGGAATGAAATTTACCGACAGACTAAAACGATTGCAGGTACACAAAGTACCACTCATTCGTTCCAATTTCAGAAAACGAAGTTTTGTAAAACTGTTTTCGAATGACGAAGAAGGCAGGATTCATAATATATATAAAAGCAATCAATAGTTTATATAATGTTTATGTAATATTATCAATGACCGAGACTAATAAATGGTATATATAAATATAAATCCAACCATAATTCATTATTTTTGTCTTATAACTTTAAGTGAAGCTTTTTCAATCGACGAGCTGTTAAGAGTAAGTAAGAGGCACATACATGTGTTTTAAAAAGGCTAAAAACACAAGAGAAACAATCGTTAGCTATTGTTGTTTTAATATCACGAGTAACTTATGAAAAGGGCGTATTTTTTGAGGTTTTGAAATTTTATTGAAAGAAAATCAGAAATATCTTGAAAACGGTTGCGTTTACGTGGTTTATCATTATCATCATTATTGTTTGTAATGATCTCCAAACCATATTGTAACATCAAAATTTATTTATAAGAATGAATAACCAAAATTTGAAATATACACCAAAGTTCGCTATTTGAAAAACTTTTTTATTATAAGAGCGTCCATCCTAGAGTTTTTTTTAAAACGTGTCTTTTTCCTCAAATTTCCATACAACAAATTAAAAAAATATTAAAAATATGTTTTTTTAGATATTTTATTTTTAGTAATTATTTTTGATTTTTCTTGATGAAAAAAGAAATATTTTTTTCTGTGTATATTTTTTTAAGAAAGGCTTTTTAGTTCTCTACAATTCCTTTATATAAAGTTTTTTCTAAATGTAATGGTTTTTGAACTACGATTTTTCAAGTAAAATGTTGGAAAACACATACGCCCATCTCAAAAGTTACTCTTGAACCCAAATTATCTTAACACCAGTGGAATTTTTTTTTCCAACGTACCGAACTCATGTGCCAAGTTTCATCCAAATCAATGATGATCGGGTATGATTTTTGGGATTTCCGGCACATTCTGGATGGAATCCTCTAAAGGCTTGGTCTGCGACAAATTCTGACAGATTTAATTCAGGAATAAAACAAATTTACTGTTAGATCAATCCAAGACGTATTTTTTATTCATAACTGTGCATTATTAGTCATCTTAAAACTTATTACACTACTTAACTAGGCTGCATTAAGAAACTACAAACTTTTTGAGTTTACTCCAGCCTTTAGGGTCTGTGCAGACTTTTCTGAAACCGATTTAGCTGCTTTTTGTCCAAGATTTTTCGATTTTTTTTATAGTTGTAGCTTGTTGTTTATATTGAGAGAGTTTTTCTTCACGAGAGCCCAATACCACTAGATAGGTTGCAACTTCGGGCAGTTAGGTGGATTCGCCTCTTTCGACCCATTCGCGTTATACCATTCCAAATTGGATAGCGAGGGAGCGTCATGGTTGCGTAGGAATGGTAACAATCGCTTCTTTAGGCATTCTTCACGGTATATTTCCTTGTTTACCGTTCCGGTAGTGATGAAGCTTAGGCTTGCTCGACCACAGCTGCATATTGCCTGTCAAAACAAATATTTTTTGGGAAACTTGGCCTTTTTCTTCGTCCTGAAATGCTCCTCTACGCCGTTCGGTTGCATGGCAGTATAATAAGACAAAGTAATAAGTTCAAAGTCATCCAGCACATAAGTTTTATCGTCCATTATAATGTAGAAAAACTTCGTCAAATCTTCGCGATAAAACATGCGAGCCCGGGACGTCACATTCTGTTTATCATTACGGTTCGATACAGTTTTCACCTTGAACGATTTTATACCTTGCAGGTGCTTGGAAGTATGCATGCAAGTTGGGGACATTTTATTTTTCTAGCCACAGTACGTACCGAAACATCTTATAAATGTTGCTTCACCTTCGCGTCGTTCTTTAGGTCGGATTTTAGGTCGGTTCCAACTTCTGGCTCCCTTCCAGTGGACCCTGGACACCGGGGAGAGCTTCTGGTTGGTGGTGAATTTGAGGAGGCAGTTTGCCTCGGCAAAGAGGTAACCCTCCTTGATGGGGCCAGATGTTTTCTCGTTGTATCCAATAGCTCGGTGGCAGATTTCCCTGATCATGAACTTGTCGAAGAGGAGCTTGCCGTTGTCGATACATGTTGCGTGTCCAGGGATGGAGGAGAGGAGTCCTGAAGTTAGTCTTATTGCAGTGTTGTAGGTTGGGGCTAACATGGTGTGACGCAGGTACGTTAGTTCCAGGCCGTATGTCAATCGCGTGTTGATGATTACACTTCCGATTTGCAATCTGGTGTCTCTATTGGCGTTCGGATGTCTGCTGGCTAGCGCTTTGAGAAGGTTTATTCTGGGTTTGCACTCATTTTTGACGTTGTTGAAGTGCTGGCAGAACGTGAGGTGTCTGTCAAGAAGGATGCCGAGAATTCGGAGGGTTTTGCGGAGGGGTATAATGTCGTTATGGATCTTGATTGGGGATCTAAGGATGGCGTGTCTGGATTGGCAAATGTGAATGTAGCCGCTTCTTTTTTACTGAAAGTTGGAATCCGGCTTCAGTGGTCCAATTGGACACATATGATATGGCTTGTGAAAGTTTTTTCCGGAGGGCTTTGACTGTGGCCCTGGTGACCATGAGGATGATGTCGTCTGCATAAATGAACAGACGTATGCCACTGGGGAGGCGTTCGAAGATCCATTCATCCCCATTCCCATGACTGCGAGTTGCTTGAGGACAGTCGGCATCCAAGCTCTGTTATAGGCTTTGGCAATGTCTAGCGCGGCGACCTCTATGTGGTGACCAAGTTGGGATGCTTCATGGATGGCTTCGCTTAAGGAACCGAGGCAGGTGTTTGTTCCTTGGCCTGGGCGGAAAGCGTGCTGTCGGTGGTCTAGGTGGTTACCCTCGGTGAGCAAGTTAATAAGGCGCCGATTTATCATGCGCTCCATTAGTTCGGATGCACAGCACGTCAAAGAGATTGGACGGTTGCTTCCGGCCTCATGTCCTGGTGCATCCGGCTTCCGGATTGAAATGACGAGACTATGTCGCCATTCGTTAGGGAAGCTGTTGTTGGACCATTCCTGGTAGATCAGGCGCAAGAGGAAGAGGCGCTCTGCATGTGGTAGGGTGCGTAATAAGGGGTGTCCGACATCGTCTGGTCCCGCAGAATCTCCTTTTGTTTTGGATAGGGCTAGTTCCAGTTCACGGTATGAGAAGGGGAGGTTGATGTCATCTTCGTCGTGGGCTTGTAGAATCTGGAAGTTGGGTATGTCGTTGGTACTGGGGTTATTATTTCGCAGGTATGTTTCGCTGTAGTTGTTGATTGAACAGAGGCCGGCGAAGTGTTCCCCGAGGGTATTTGCGACTTAGTCGGTGTATGTTGTTGTTAGGCCGTTTTTTTCAATCACGATACCTTGGTCCTTCTCTTACCACTAAGGGCGTTCACTCTGCTCCATATGGTAGAGGCTGATTTGTTAGGGTTGATAGAGTCTAGGAAATTTTCCCAGCTGTCCGGATAGTGTCTCGACATTGGTTACGTATTGTTCTGTAGTTGGTTAGGGAGTGTTTTCCTGGGTGGTCGTCGGGAAGTCGCTTGGAGGCTCTTAAGGCTTTCCTTCTGGCACGGACCACGCAGCCTTGGTGTCCGGGGACCACCAATGGAGGGCCCTTTTTCCTGGAATTGGGCTTGTTCTGGGAATCGATGTAGTGGCGGCTTCTCGGATCTTGAGGATTAATTCGGAGATGTCGTTGGGTCGTTCGTGGCTTGGAAGGAGGACCAGTCCACGTCCTTGTATCGCCAGCGTGGTCTTCCGGATATCGGTTGGGGTTAAACGTCAATGTGTATGCTGATGGTCGCTTCCCAACGGGTCGTCCTTGATGGTCCACAGCAGTCTGTTGACTATGGTGGAGCTGGCGAAAGGGACGTCGATGGAAGGTGTTTGGCTTCCTCGAGTGAAGGTGGTGGATCCGTCATTGAGGGGAACCAGGTCTCGCCTGTTTGCGGTGTCAAGTATTGTTTCACCCCTTCGGTTTGTTGGGTGTTTGCTCCAGATTCGGTGGTGGCCGTTGAAGTCACCAAGCACTAGGATTGGGCCTTCTAAAGAATCCAGAAATGCTGTGATCCGGTTTTTTTAAGTTGGACTGCTTTTGATTGGGGATGTATGCGGATATGATAGTTAAATTGAGCGGGTATTTGATGCGGATGGCGATTATTGGTAGGTCGGAAGTTGTTCCAACGCGGAAGAATGGTAGGTGAGACATTACTCCGATCGCGTCTGTGTGGTACAGGTTACTACAGGTTTTTGATGTCCATCTGTATTTACCGGAGATTGATCGATTCATTTGGGAGGGGGTGGCCTTGTGGGTCTCTGGTAGAGCCAGGATGATTGAGGAGTGGTCGTTGACGAGTAGCTCCACGTCTGCGAGGTTGATGTGGTAGCCGTTGATGTTCTGCTGAACCTGGGATGCCGGGTGGAGGAAGGAGGACATGGCAGCAAGGAGAGATATATAGTGGGGGAGGGGTATAGTTGGGATGGGAGTTGTTGGGTTGTGGATTGGGGGCGTGCTTTGCCTGCTGCCAAAGGGAATGTTTTGGCTGTTCTGCACATAGCGTTTGACCGTGAGGAGCCCGCAGTTGGTGTTGTGGGGTCACCCATGCTCCTTCTCAGGCGTCGTAGAGGGCTGCGTTGCCTCTGGCTTCGATGGGTATGCAGGTTCTTTCCCGCAGTCTTGCTGATCTCCTTAGTGGTACATGGACTGGGTCTAGGGGAGTGACCAACGAGTGCCGGAGGCCACTTCCAGTTGCTGGAGAGTTGCAAATGTCCATTGGTGGGTGACTCCGGTCGCTCGGGGCCCTATCCCTTCCCAGTCGGCGTCGGTATCGGTGTTGTCGTCGGGGTTTTCGGAGAGTCTATCCGGCGAGAGATACAGGTTTACCTGCTTTTCCGTCTCCGCATGATCCGTCCGGTGAGAGATACGGGAGCTCCTGCTTGTCCGTCTCAAATATACCACAGCAGTATCTTCAGGGGTATACGGGAAAACCCGCTTGTTCGTCCCTCTTCCAGCCGCATCGGAGGGTTGAGGGTTGTCCACCGGTTCCGGTGTGTAGAGGGCGTCCGCACCGGTGGGGCCTCTCCTGCTCCGCTGCTCCACTGGGAATGTGGCAATTTATCCTGCCTCTGGAGTTTGTCAACGAGCGCCGGGGGTAGTCCCTGGTTTCGGTGGGCCTGTAACGTCCGCACCAGGGGGTCTCGACTACCGAGACCTTATCCATTACAGTTGGGGGTTCTTGTGTCGTGATCGGTGAATTGTGGTTGGAGGTTGGGCTCAGCTCATCCTGGGATGGTTTTCCGCTTGGGTTGTTCCAGTCGGGTCCGTGCGAAGTCATTGGGGGTTTTTAATGTGGTCGGTCGTCGGTGGATGAGCTGAGTGGTGGATCTTTAAATTCCATGCCGCTTCTGTGTCTCCGTAGTGATTTTTCGTCATCGGATGATGATGAATCCAAGACGATGTCCTTTACGGGAGGTTGTCGTAGGCGAGGGGTCGGATTTTGCGTCCTTCGTGAATAGTTTTTGAGGTCAGTGGGTGGAGGATTTGCTAGCTTTGTGGCGTTTTGACGCCTTAGCGGCTCCGTCAAGGCTGTCAGTTTTGCCCACTGTAGCTTTTCCTTTGTGGTCTTTGGTCACTGGCTAAGGTGTTGCTGGTTTGACTGAGTCGGGCGACTTCATCGATTTTATAACCTGTTCTTGGATGGTGTTCTTCTTTTTCAGCAGATTGACTTCGGAAACAAGATCCTCGATGGTGCCGTGGTGACGAGTTAGCTCCAGATGGTTAGCACCTCTTTCCTTGCTAACAGCGCTGCCTTGGTGATCCGCAGAGGTTGATGTAACAGCTGGGAGGTGTGCGTGTAGCGTTGGATCTACCTGGCATTGCTGTGGTTCTTTCCTGCTCGGCAATTCTGCTATGGCAGTTCTCCAGCTCGAGGTACTTGGCTTCCATCGTAGATCGTAGGACGGAGATGGTGTCGTCTCTCTTTTTTAATTCGCTGAGTACGGCATCCAGCTTCTTGTTTAGCTCCTCGAAGCGTCTGTCGTTATCCGCGCTGACTATGGTGGCCATAGTTTGGTGCTGTTGCTGGTGGTCGTTATCGCAGATTCAACGGGCTGCTGGATATGAAATCCCGTTGTCTACCCGGATTATTTGGATGGTGTTTTCCTTAACATAGACGGAGCTTTTCCGGCTGGAGATGGGATGGTCACTGGCGTTGCAGTGTCGGCAGAAGGTGGCTGCATTACAGGGTGTTGTCGGTAGCGGATGATTACCGGAGCAGTTTCCACATGTCGGGGTGGCTTGTTGGCAACGGGCTCAGGTGTGACCATATTGGAAACACTGGAAGCATAGCATTGGCGATGGTTAGTATGGCCGGGTTCGACTTCTCAACCAGCCGAAATCCACGTTGTCCGGTGTTACGGTTCCCTTGATCGTGAGGATTAGCGTGGGGGTGGGGATTCTGCCGTTTCTCTCACGGGCGGATCTTGTTATTCTCCAGATATCGCAGACTCCCAGATCTTTAAACGACTCCAGGAGTTCGTTCGTTTCGGAGCACGAGATGACGCACTTGCTTGATTTGAGGATGGGCTGCTCGACTATTCTTAAAGGGAGCCGTCCGCTAGTTGGGTGAACTTCTTGAGCGTGTCGATGTGCTATTGGTTTCTCATTTTGATGACGTAGCTGATGCCTCGTTTCTCCGGGTAACCCTCCGTAATTTTAGTACCGAGAAGCTCTCCACGGATTTCCGAATGACGAAAGAGGCCTTAGGTAGTTCCCCTTGAACCGTTTCTAAACGTAGCACGTTTAACTGCCCAAAATTGCCCTCTCAACTAGGGAAGAAGATTCCGGTATAAACAATGTCCCTCCAGTTGGAGGTGTCCGCTCCCCCTGGCGGGGGAAGGGGGAGGAAATCCCCCGGTGGCATTCCTTTGACTCCGACCAATGGGAGATGTAAAAGTATCAACGAGTAAAGTGACTCACCTCATCACTGCTGCGTTACAGTTAGCGCACTGTAGGGTAGGTGGCGCTGGAGTGATTCCGATGTCGACCGCCAGGTGAAGTTCAGACGGCGCTGCGTTCGTTACTATGTGAAACACAGGTGGCACTGCTTAGTTACTAGTCTAAGATCAGTGTGGCGCTGCGATGGTTTCCAATCTGAGATCCAGGTGGCGCTACAATAGTGTATATACTGACCACTAGGTAGTGCTGCTGTAACGCATCCACTGGTTACGAGGTGGCGTCAAGAGCTTGTCAAGACCGAGCTTTTCTTATGTACAAGCACTTTCAAACAATCACTGCACTTACCTAAGCTTGACCATCCAACACAATGGCGATAATTGACGTCTGTTTTCGGATACAAAATAGACGGAATAATTTGCCTTTTCTCGGTGGTTTTTCTACAGTAAATCACTGGCTATAACGCTAGATTAATAGTGGATGACGCTAGATTAATAGCGGAGCACTGGGGCAATTTTGTTTTTGCGAGAATAACACTGGGGGGCGCGAAAAAAACGATACGCGTATGGAGCACTTTAACTGACGAACCGAACACGACGAGATCGAAACTTTCACTGAATCGACAAAATGATCGCATGTATGGAAAAAGTCTTGCCAATATTCCAAAGAGATAAACTAGCTGTCACTATCAGAACGTATCGAAAATCATGATATGGGGCGCCGTTTCACGAAATGGAAAACTCTCTTTTCTTTTCATAGAACCTAACGTGAAAATCAACACTGAATATTACATCGAGCAGGTCTTGAAGAACCATCTGCTTCCTCATGCTCATGCATGGGAATACATCATATTGTTTGTTATGTTTGATTCAAGAAACATTTGGTTGATATTTGGAACCAATTTGCTCAGGAAATCATGCCTGCCAGCTGCGATGGGTGCACAAAGCGTTTGCGCCAAGTTATCAAGAAACGGGCGAAAGATTCGAATTGAACTAATATGGTTAATTTCTATAATATGGGTCTTTCATAATAGAAAAATACCAAATCATAGATTTGTTTTGCTGTAATCCCATTTTGTTTTAGTGACACCTATTGTGAGACACCCTGTAGAATACTCTAACTTCAGACAAAAAAGTCATAGGGTAGAAAGTAACATGTATAAACAGAGAGTATTTTTCTGGGATCTGTTTGCTCCCAGAAACAAAATAGCACCAGCAACAGATACTGGGAGTTATTACCTTCCCGCAGGTAGTGAATATAGATGTTAGCAGCCTGGCATTTGCAGGAAATTTATGTTTTAACTCGTTGTTTACAATTGGTACTTTCGACATTTTGACGATTTTGTCGAGAACTGAGAATGATGGGAACACCTTACATTCAGTGTTAGAAATTTTGGGCTTGCGTGGAAGAATTTATCGAAAAGTTATTTTCTCTCGAATCCTTTGGCACTGGATATGATAGTACTGTCGTGATTTGATCGAGGTTTCCAAATTCGATTCCATTCTTTGCAACATTTTGCACTTGCGCCAGCGCAACTGTACTCTACACAATCCGTCAAATAACTGACTTGATCATTGACATCAGGGATGCCAGATATTTTTATCAAATGTCTGTGATAATAATTTGAAATGTCTGGGAATGTCAACCATAAGTAATTGTTCGATCCAACCGGCACACGGCGTGCTTGCTGCTGTTCAGTGGCACCAGGCTTACGCGTCCCCCTGGGGCGCGTATTGTTTCGCCCATTTGCGAGCAGCTAGGGTTGTACGCAATGACAGCCTGAGCGCTATTGTTGGCAGCTAAAGTGGGCGGCGTGGAACGTGCCGTTCGGCACGCCGTATCTGTGCAGCACTATTAGCAATAGATGCCGCGATGCGCAGCGGCGCCAATTATTCGCGCTTCGTGTCCCCATAGTGCGACACAGTGATGTTATAGCCGGCGGTGTTTTGGTTACGTCAGCATTCGGTGCGCACCGAGCTGGCACGCTGCTCTCGGTGGTAATAAATCATCGTCAAAGTGGTCCGTCGGTTTCACCTCGTTTGTCGTCGCCTCTCAGCTAGTAAAATCGCAACGTAGGGCCTGGTCAAGCCCTGGACGAAGCTTATTGGTGCCCGTGACCAGGATTCATCTGGACAATTCCTGAGCAGCGATTCCGCGACATCAGGGATATTAGCCGGACTGCGTCGCCCACCCGCTCGCATTCGCGGACCGGTACGTCACCCTGCTCGGATTACAGCGCGTCCACTCGTTCGGATGCTTGTCCGCCCATCCGGACCGTGCGTCCATCCGCCAGACCGTGGACGTCCATCCTGCCGGACCGCGGCGTCCACCCGCTGGACCAGAGCGTCCGCCGGCGGGACCGCAGCGTCCATCCGTTTGGACCGTGGCGTCACCCTGCCGGACCATTGCGTCCACCCGTTCGGAACCGTGCAGCGTCCACCCGCCGGACTGCGGAGCGTCTCACCCGTTGGGACCGTGGCCGTCCACCCGCCGGACCACAGAGTGTCCACCAGCCGGATCGTAGCATCCACCAGCCGGATCGTAGCATCCACTCGGCCGGACCGTAGCGTCCACCACGAGGCCGGACCGTAGCGTCCACCTGCCGCCAGATCGTAGCATCCACCCTTTTGGACCTGAGCGTCACACCATTTTGGACCTAGCGTCATCACTGGACCCAAGCGTCCATTATTTGGACCCGAGCGCCATCATTTGGACCTGAGCGTCATTCATTGCAAGCCTTGCACGGTATCAATCGGACCGCAGCGTCAAAACCAGGCACCAACAACATACCGTTCCATCCTGCCCGCACAAACCGGCAGCAAGCTGCTGCCGAGCCTCGTTGGAAAACATTCGTTTCTGGGCGCCGGTATGTTCGATCCCAAACGGCACACGACGTGCTTGCTGTTGTTCCAGTGGACACCAAACATCGCGTCCCGGGAGCGTGCTGTTGTTTCCACCCATTTGCGAGCGGCTGTTTTGTGCGCAACGATAGCCTGATGCTGTTATTGTAGCTAAAGTGGGCGGCGTGGAACGTACCGTCGGCGCGCTGCATCTATGCACTCGCCAGCAATCGATGCGGTGCGCACGGCACTAATTCTCCGTACTTCGCGTCCCGCTAGCCCTATAAAGGGACACATTGATGTTATAGTTTAGCGGTGTTTTAGTTACGTTAGCATCTTGCCTGTACCCACCGGAGCTGGCACGCTGCCTCGGTTGGTAATAAATTCATCGCCAAAGTGCAGTCCGTCGGTTCCACCTGTTCGTCGTCGCCTACTCAGCTAGTGAAATCACAACGTAGGGCCTGGTCAAGCCCCTGGACGAAGCAGTAATTTTTTTTAGAAAATGGAAACTTCTTTCAACGAAAAGAGACGTAATAAGAGAGCGAGGACTAACGTCATTATCGCTGCTTTCAGTGTGATTATGTAAACATGTCTTTATCTATTTCTTGGATTGCATGCACGGCCTTGCACTATTGTTTCATATTTTTGAAGTGACACTGAAAGCGTGAAGCATCTCGCATAGATGACTTCTAATTTTTCTAAAAGTTTTTTTCCACTCTGTACTGCTCTTTTCAGTTTTATATATTAAAATCAAAATTTAGTTAACATTTGATAAATTCAACCGATTTGTTTTTATTCAACAATAACCATTGATGGTGTGTACCATATTTTAATATGGTGTCATCATCACTCGTGATCATCAATATCATTATGGTCATATGAATGATTTTTGTATAGACTGCTTCTTCGGTTAGTCAGTGATTATCTCTTAAATTTCAGGGAAACTCTCTCCTGATCTTCTGCAAGGCTCTTTGCTTTATTCTAGGAAGTTTTATCCTAAGCTTCAGGCAAAATTCCTCATGAACTTCTTGGCATTCACTCTTTATTTTCTTCGAAATTCACATTTAAGAACCCAACCTTACCTTCCAGAAATATTTGATATTTTTTTCCTGATCATAGTTACTTTCTTCAGGATAAGTCCTATCCTGAACTACGAGGAAAGTTTCTGCAAAACTTTGAGAAAGTACTCTCCAAAATTTCTTAAAAATCTTCTTAAGTTTCTTCCTGGACTTTCTGAGAAGTTCTTTTCTGAACTGTCGGAATAATCTCTTCTGAACTGCAGTGCCCTCTATGGTAGGTTTCTTCTTGAAATTCGGGGAAGCTTATTCTTTCCAAACTTGTGATTGGTCCCATGTGGAACTGCGAGGAAAATTTTATTCCAAATTTTTTAGGAAAATTCCCTTAAATTTGTTCTTGAAGTTTCTTTCTGGCCCTGAGATGTCCTCTTCTGAACATTTGGGAAGTTTGTTCCGGAACTATTGTGAAATTTGTGGTCAAATTAGAAGAAAGTAGGGGGTACTTTCTGGGGGAATGCTCCGGAAAAGTTTAATTATTTTTCTCTTTAAATAATTTTGAGAAATCGTTATTCTGAAATGCAGAATATTCTCCTCTGAGCATTGGAAAAGCTGCCAAGCACTTCTAAGAAGTTCCTACTAACCTTTAGAGAGGTTTCTTCCGGAACTTCTGGGAAGTTATTTCCTGAACTTGAGAGAAGTTCTTTCTCAACTTCTATGACGCATCGTCCTGAGGTTTTTTTTCCTGATTTTTTGAGAAATTATAGGTAGTGCCCTTCCTGGTTAGCTCCCATCTGAAATTTGGGGAAGTTTGTTTTTCTGAACTTCTGGGAAGTTCAATATTGAATTTCTGGGAAGAACTCCTAAACCTCTGAAAAATTCCAAACTTCAGAAAAGTCATCTCCGCTACACTTTTTCCTGAAGCTCTGATAAGTCCTCTCCTGATTCTTGGGGAAGTGTTGTCTTGAATTCTGGTAAGTATGATCTTGAACTTCGGTAACGAATTTTTGAAGGTTTTTCTTGCATGAACTGCTTGCTCCCAATACTTTTGAGAAGTTTCTACGTGACCATAGGAGAAGTTTTTTTTTTTCGAGGAAGTCTCTAAATTTCTCAAATATGATTTGTATTGTTGTGAACCTTGATTTTCGCTGTGACTTAATAGCAAAGGACCAATATTACCAACGCTTCGACAGTAATTTTTCGCATGGGTTTGAACACGCGTTTGATTGAACACTACAATAAGTAGGGACTCCATGTTACCCTCGGAAAGGGCCTATACGATACTTATCTCCGGGCCCATTGTATCTCCAAGTGGTCCACCGCTTTTGCTTCTTCAAGAATTTCTACTTTAAATGATACCTACGATAAAAAAAATTTTCAACATATCTTCTTACCGTATCTACACTGCATACTGTTCAGATCCTCGTACCTTCATTTGAAATTTAAATAATATTTCAAATGTCTGTAAAAGTTTGCAACATAAATAAAATGTCTGCTAAATATCTGCATCGTTTAAAAAGTCTGCAATAAAAATTTAAAGTCTGCAAATTTACAGACATGTCTGTGAATATGGCATCCCTGATTGACATGCACCTACTACGATTTAGTTTGACCACGCTTCTACGTGAATAACCTTCTTACGAGTAATTTTCACGTTCCTGGCGAATCACTCAAATAAATTATAAATTAAAATTTGCATTCAGTTTCAAACATTCAAATACTATTATTGTTATTTTGATTTTCAATATTATCATTGAACTATCACATCTACCACAAATAGGTGCCATGCAATATTCGAAAGCATTGAAAGCTCCGAATTAGTATTCTGCAGAAGTTCATTTAGAACATTAAGTTTGGATCAGACAACAAGTTTATTGTGATGAGTATGGTAAGCTTGAAATGCTTAAAAAGCAAAGATGGAAAATAGCTTGACGCAATATTGCCTTTAAATACTTACTTTTCAATTTTATGATTATTATTATTACAATTTAACTATTCCATCATTGCTAATTCATTGATCAACTCTATCCAACGAATTAGCCGATAATTATTGCAACAATGTAGATTGATTTAACAATCAAAGAAAATTCTTTTTGCATCCTTCGTATTCAGCTTGGTCTTTCCAAATTCTCTCTTCTTCATAGTTTAAGATCTTAGCTTGGGACGGCGTTCAGGACAGTTCGGTGGATTGATGTCTTTCGGAACAGATTGAGACACTGAGTTCTATACTTTTTACTGTTGATCGTTTATTTTGGGGAATAATTAATGGACCTTCCCTAGGCGTTCAATCTAATCTTAAGACCTTCCTCCAAATTTTATCCTCTTCGGACGCCACGATGAATTTGAAATCTGACTAATAACTATAATTTTGTTGTTTGTATTGTTTTGTATAGTGGTCTTCAAGCATACACACAGGCTCACATACACAGGTTGATGATACACATATGACAGATGTGTAAAAATTATGGCTCTTTAACTATGAAGCATGGTTGATTCAATCCCAAAATTACATTGAGCTAAACATATTTCGTGGTTGAAACAAAAATGTGTTCAATGTAGGTATCATCTATCGAGATTCCCTAGCAAAGGGAAATAACAAGCTGTTATCATATAAGTAACAAGTTTTGTTATCCCAGTTATCGTTTTGATTTCCGCTGTTATCGCATAACAAATTTAGTTATAACCATTGGAAAATTTTTGTTATCATATGTAATCATTTTGATCACACTATTTTTTATGACCGCTAGAAGTTGAATTGTATAACTATTAATATTTCCAGCATATTTGAACAAGAAAATTTGCTTTTATTGTAAATATTTTTTTCAGTTATTAGCATGGGAATATGACTTCAAATTGATAACATAATTTGATACTATTTCAATAAATTTGCTTACAATACAGGATTTGTTATCAAGTTGTTCGCAGTGAGTACAAAATAAGTTATTATTATGATATTCAACGAGTATTTTTTTGTTATTCATTCTGTTTTTTTTGCTGTTTATTCAGCCTGAATGAAAACATATTCAGTGATCAAAAAATAATAACCTAGTATTAGAACTTGTTATCAATTTGGTATAATCCTTTGCTCGGGTTGTTATTTCAATACTCCCGTCATTTCTTTCCATGTATATATTTGGTTGTTTGTTTGTCGCGCTACTTTGGTCAAACAGTATTGTAATTGTTGGGAAGTTTTTGTAAACTTAAAAAATTGTACAATTCCAACTAAGTCCCGAGGTTTTCAAAAAAGTCCCGAGAATTTAATTGAATTACAGTGAAGTTTAAAGAACTTTTGAGAACTGGGAAAAACCAATTCAAGAGAACTTCAGTTTAAGCTCTAGAACTTTAGTGAAATTCTAAAGCAGCAAGGAAGTCCCATAAATTTCAAATAAATTCAGGAAAGTCCCCGAAGCTACAGATAAATCCTCAAAACTTCGGAGATCGACTCACTGAACTTCACACGGAAGAAACAAAGTACCTAAAATTGAGTATTTTTAAACTTAAAAATGAGTACTGTTGTTGAACTGGAGCGATGGGTAAATTCGATTCTCCACATTAGGTAAAGACTACTCAATGGGTGAGTACTTTATTGACAATTCATTTTTGAGAAAAAATGGAAGTCATTTGCATACTTTTATCATTTGACGTATATTCGATTTAAAAATCGAAAAACGATAAATATGTTACGGTACTAAACTAACTCTTATTGTTTAAAATCGCAGAAATGAAGAAACAAACAAAATCCATAAAATTATCAAGAAAATTTATGTTTTTATTCTATCAACACGAGAAAGGCACATTATTTTAAATGTTGTGTAACATTTGCAAATTAACCGTGCGAAAAAGTGCTCCAGAGTTGGTTGAAATGAACTTAATTTTGGGTACTTTGTTTCTTTAGTGCAGAGAAGTTAAAATATCAGAGATACGGGACTTGAATGGATTATTCATACCAGGTCTTGAACATAATTTCTGATCGTTGTGAAGTTTTAAGAAAATATTGAATGATTTTTTCCAAGATCTTCCATATCCTTAAGCTCTATGAAATAATTGCTGAGCAATTTAAATCATGAAACAATATCTGACAGGTGTGGCTTTATCTTGGCTTTATGACGTCCCTACTGGGACTAACGCCTGCATTTAAGTTGAAGAACTTAGGGTTCTAGATGCACTTTCTCAGTTATTAATTGAGAGTTTTCAATGACATGTAAATTGTTTGCATTAGTATGATTGTGTGGCAAGTATAAGACACATCCAACATGGTTTTGCTTTGTAGCTGCGCCTTTGCCGACTGAGCTAAGGAAAGACTTTGATTGTTATGATACTGTATTAAATCGCTGTTCATCTTGAAGTCTTAAAATATGCATAGGACTTTCTTCGAATCTTTGACACCCTAAAGGACTTGGAAATAGTTTCTGAGAAAACTGGTTTCTAAAGAACGGAACGTGATTTAAACTTTTGAACTAATGAAGACCTTCAAAATAATTCCATAAGCATTCTGCAGTCTTGAAAAAAATATTTAGAGGATTTTCTTGAGCAATTTGTTAATATTTCCACAAAACAACATTCGTTTTTGCTACTTGACCGAACTGCATCTGCTTAAACTTCGCAAGGCTTATTATATTTCTGCTGAAGGTAAATATCGCAACTAACACGGAAACGGTCGTCAACAATAAGTGAAATGGTCCTGGAATGGTTTGTGGTTATGTTTCATCATTCGTGAACAGAATCGCGATAAAATGAACGGATTATTTTTTTTCAGACGGATTTTTTTCTGCGTATGAATTGGCTTATTTTTCTCTGTGTATGAATTTTCTCATGTTTGCCACCAGGCCTATGACAAGGACCACTTTTTCACGTAGACAACATCTCACCAAGCTCAGCTGTCAAAACAATGTCAACATTGTAAGTTATGTCTGTTGTTGCTCGTTTATGTTTTGTCTGTTGTTGCTCGTTTTCGTTGTGCACGTCATACAAAGCAGAAAGATCGCTTTCTGTGGTGTTTCACATCAAAACAAACAAACAAAACAAATGATTAGACTTCTATTTGACAGCTGACAGCGGGCCCAAATCATTTTGGGCCCAGGACATCCTGTCTACTGTCAATCACTGCTATTGATATAGGCTTGTCAGTGGCCTGTTTGCCACTCAAGAATTTCCAGAGCATCAAATAAATTATTTGTTAGACTTTGGCAAATATATTTGACAAAGGGTATCACACTATTTGACAAATCATCAAAACACAAACCAAACATTTGCCAGAGCATCATTTGGTCAAATATATTTGGCGATCACACGGTGGTCAAATATATTTGACCAAATTTGCCAAATATTTGGCGTTTCGTCAAACAGTGTGATCTCAGCTTTAGAAAGTGCGTTTATGAGGCCAATCGAGGAGAACGCCACTTAAAGATTGCATATTGGATCGCTGCAAATCCTTATAAAATTCACAAAATAAAATCAAAGATGCCATCATCGCTTCCATTTATCGCAACAGAATATGAATCGCGAAATTAATCGCGTAATCGCGTCTCATCGTCACCGATTCTTATAGTACGTTCACACTACGGCCTATATTACGTGATATAGTGCGATTTATGATAAAGAGTGATACGGTCAAAATTTGGTCAAGGGAAAACGCGTGTAAATCGGTGAAATCGTTTATTTAAAAAATCAAATTAAATTTCTTTTTCAAGTTCAATTAGTATAAAATTCAGGAAAAATATTCAGTTAGGCTTCCGCTTTTCCAAATCCGAATTGCCGGGCCTTACGCTTGATCCCTGCCATCAGATTTTGTACAGCCACCTTGTCCACCTTCTTCGCCGCAGAAAGCCAGTTTGCCTTGAACTGCTGCTCGTCCATAGCAGTTTATTTGGTCTTCTTTAGGTTCCGCTTGACAATAGCCCAGTATTTCTCAATTGGGCGGAGCTCTGGCGTGTTGGGAGGGTTCTTGTCCTTGGGAACCACCTGCACGTTGTTGGCGGCGTACCACCTCCATGGCCTTTTTACCGTAATGGCAAGATGCCAAATCCGGCCAAAACAGTACGGAACAACCGTGTTTCTTCAGGAAAGGCAGCAGACGTTTATTCAAACACTCTTTCACGTAAATTTCTTGGTTGACAGTCCCGGAAGCTATGAAAATGCTGCTTTTCAAGCCACAGTTACAGATGGTTTGCCAAACCAGATATTTCTTTGCGAACTTTGACAGTTTCGTGTGCTTGAAAATATCTGCTACCTTTCCTTCCTTTGCCGTATAAAACTCCTGTCCCGGAAGGTGCTTGTAGTCGGCTTTGACGTAGGTTTCGTCGTCCATTACCACGCAGTCAAACTTCGTCAGCATCGTCGTGTACAGCCTCCGGGATCGCGCTTTGGCCGTCGTATTTTGTTTATCATCGCGATTTGGAGTCACTACCTTCTTGTAAGTCGATAGTCCGGCTCGTTTTTTGGCTCGATGCACGGTTGTAGACGATACACCCAGCTTATTTGCGGCATCTCGGAGAGATAGGTTAGGGTTTCGCTTGAAACTACCGGCAACTCTCTTTGTCGTCTCAGCGACTTCCGGTTTTCGATTTCCCCCCGATCCAGACTTCCTGGCTGTCGACAAATGTTCCCGAAACACTTTAATTACATTTGTAACGATTGATTTGGCAGCGATTTTGCCAACTTTGCGTGCGAGTAGCTCGGATTTTCGCGATGCGCGAGCAAAATTTTGATACGCTGCTCTTCTTGCTTGGACGGCATTTTGACAACTGAAGAGTGAATTCCAAAATCAAAATAGGAGCAACATTCTACACACACACATCTTCAAAATGAGGGGTGTTCAGGTTTTTTAAATGCAACATTGAAAGAAATACGTCAAGTTGATATTGACCAAATTTTGACCGTATCGCCCTTTATAGCAGCTATATCATGTGCTATATTACGTGATATCTCATACATTTGATCTGTCTCATTTACTTGATATAATTCTAAAAAGCAGTGGTCGGCAACCCATCTGCGATAGAGCTGGGCGATATCATTCAAACTCAAAGGTCACTTTTGCTGTATCGGATGATCGGTTTGTTTTCTGTAAATCAAATGTGATCCAATTTTTCAACTATCCAATATTTTCGCAAAACCAAACCAGATGGCAAACTTGAACCGAATTATTCTTCACCCATGTCGGTTTTGATTTGCATTGACTAATTGACATCGAGGCAATAATCAACCAGCTATTTCGATGCTATCGACGTTGCAATTAATTTTCTGGAATTGGAATTGGAATATGCGGAAATTAGGGGACCAAGCTTCTTGTTATAAAAAATGTGTTAAGTTCTGATCCCAATGAAACCCATCGTATAAGAATGTATTACAAGAGCATATGGTTCTTCAATACTGTATTTCACCCAAATCTGATTTTTTTTTTCTAGAACATGTGATGAAGATCAGTTTACTTAGGTTATTTTCTGTTTTCTTCATCATCATTTTTACAAACGTCATCATCATCAAACTATATCACGTCAGTGTAGTGTGAGCAGCTCCACTTGATATCGACCAACTTGCTACATCACGTATTATACATAGTACGTAGTGTGAACGTACTATTACTCGAATCGCGAGCAAAGATATTGACGTCTGGTAGCCATGACATTTAAATTCGAGCTGCCTTTTTCTTTTCTGGCAACAGTGTCGAAATTTGTTTTGATTATTTCGAGCAAGTGAATCCAAGCAATCAAGTTTCCCGAAACAAAATCAGTAGTTTTGTTTACGTTTGTTTCGGTGCTAGCGGCTGCAGTCCGAATAAGTTCTCAAAAAAAAAGTTTGGTTTGTCAAGTTTGAATCTGAATACAATGAAAATACTAGAAGACCATAAATTAGAAGTTATTCTTAATTGCGTAACCGAAATTTGTGAAGCTGTAATTATCATCCCTTGTTAATTGTATTTATTGGTGCTGGTAGTGCGAGAGTTATAACTGTATCCTCCAAAGCTTCATATGTCGAGTCCTCATTAAGTGCTCCATATGCAGACATATCGATCAACGCCCCATTGCAAGAGAAGTTTTTCGTTTTTTTGTCAGGTACCAGGCATTTTATCCGATGCGATTTGACATGAGCAACAAAAATGGATATTTTCCAACTTCCACTTCTCTCCGTATCACAGATTCGAATAAAGCGGCAAGTAATTTTTGCTCTATTATTGTGGAGGCTCCAAAATCAACGCGTATCTCGCGTAGCTGTTGTTGTATTCCTTCAGTTCCGTCGTTTATACAGGAATGTAGGTGACAAAAATACGAACAAGAAAGTGCCTAATAAAAGAACAAGCTTATGAATAAGTAAATTCCATGATTGTACTGCCATATGCGTTGGAGCTGAATCATATTGGAAACAACAAAAAATTCGTCTCCTCTTAAATATTGTATTGCGTACACAATACTTTTTGTTTATTTTCACGCCCCTGTCTATGAACAACTCTGTTAATTTCCCTTGACGGTATGGCACCGCAAACATCACCGCATAATCACTTTGGTATCGTTCAACCCTTCGATGGTCCGCTGATATTTCACGAAAACATGCTCCATGTAGACGATCATTTTGTTTATACAAATATTGTTGAGATTGTTGTGATTGTGAAAATTATGTTTGTCAATGAGGAGAATATGCACAACTCATAATGAACAAATGACAATGTTTTTGCACACTCTATTTATTATGTTTAGTATTCTCCGTGCATGAAGTAACGATTATTCGTTACTCCACGCACGGAGAGTAAAAAACATAACATTTAGAGTATGTAATACCCATAAATGGTAGTAACCATTAATCATACTGGTGGGGACCAGTTCACAACGCTTCACGGTATTTCTCTCCGAGGTTAGAGATGACGAGAAAAAACCTGAGCGATCTCAGACGTTGCGAATCAAAACAAACCCAAAAAAGGAGAGAATTCCTCTCCCATGTGCGCATCAAAACATAATGCATACAAACTACCGCTAGAAACGATCACATAAGTGCATGAACTAACACGTTACTTTTGCCTGTTGAGGTGGCGGATTCGTCTGTGCCTCGACCTACCCCGCATTGGGATGTTAGGCAAAGGTATTGTTCTTGGTTCCAGAACTTCTTTGCCCATGCCTTTCCGCTCAATTTTCAATACTTCTATTCTATTTCCAACCTACCGCACACTGACGAAACTTTCAACACTTTCTCTTCATATCTTTCATTCTAACAATCATTACTGTCATTTTTCTAATACATTTGAACATTTGTTTCTCCTTAAGTGCACAATTTGGAATACTAATCCGAATGGATAAATTATTCAATGGGATGGTGGATTAAGGTGCGAATGAAACTCTCAGTGCAGCACGCACCGCTACGAGACAGCACATTAAATTTCAAAGAGACGTGAAAGTGCAGTCTGTACTCGTGTTCTCTTTGCTGTGCCGTCCTTCCGGCTCAAAACCGCACATCTCATTTCATTGCACTCTCCCCTTGTCGCCCTGCGGTGCAAACACAAGTGCTAAAAACAGACACTGGCGGCAGGCCCGACTAGTTTGGTGAATAAGGATTTCAATAAAATTATCGGGTCTGTTGAACCCATACACCGCCTTTTGTTACTAGCGACCGTAAATTTTCATTTCATATTATTTACCAAAGCATGAGCCAAAGCACAGAGTAAAGCACTGAGTAGAGCACTGTGCATTACTCTTGTCTCTGAAAGAGAAGTGTAATGTAAGCGGCTATCTGCTCGCTCAGCTGCTACGAAATGTCTCGCACATTCGTTTTGTGCGCTCTTCTGAAACAGGAGACGCACACTTGCCTATTTTGCACTACGCTTCTTCAAGCGTTTTGTAAAATGAAACTACAAAAGCGACAAAGCGTTTTCATTAGGGTCTAACTGACTAACGTAAACAATGGCTTCTTTCGTAAATTTCTCGTGGCACATAGACCACTCATATAAGCCTCCTATTCCTTCAGATTGGTGAACGCTTCTTCTTCGCAATGACCGTGGTGGGTTGAGTAGGCGTGTTTTCAATGACGGGAAATTCGAAGAAAAAGCAATTTTTTACGTTCGTCAGTTAGGCTCTAATAAAAAAACTTTGTCGGAATAATTTATCCAGCGCTGAGTAGTTTCCTTACGAATTTTACTGAAAAGTGGGATGACTCAATATGCGAGTAATCCTTCTTTTACGTGAAATTTGGTGAATATTTACAGGATGTACTTAACGCTGGGTAAATTATTCACATGTATGTAAATGGGTAAATGGGTAAATTATATACATGTATGAAATATCTTGCATGGAGAGCTTCTAAACGCTTAGATAAGATAACCTATAATTGGTTTTTAATGTTACCAACAATTGAGTTTTGGTAGCAAAGCCCAAAGCAACGGAATTATATACCGACAGACTACTCTTGACGTTACCCCCCCCCCTTGAGTAAAGTTTATTGACAAATGTATCTTCATGTGTTACGTAAATTTGCTTTGAAACACTGCCATCGGGCTGCATGCTGTTTCAGTAAAAAGAACAATAAAAAATTAGTATATCTACACGCAAAAAACAATCGCAGTAGAAACTACCATTGCGAGGGTTAAATTGATCGCAAACACCAACAATTTTCAGCTGACTATAAATGCGTTTGATTTTACCATGCATGCGATTATATCAACCATGGCGCCATTACGAGACCAGTAAATCAGAAGGCCATCCAGTAACTCCATTTAATTATCTCACCCCAGTTTATCTCTCGACACATACGCGCATTGCGTCTACATATCGCAGATTCTTCTTCTGCGTCTCGTACTAATAACCTCGACCGTGGGTACGAGACACTGAAGAAGTCCGCACATTGTAGACGAAATACGCGTATCTGCACGAAGATGCTAAAGGTAGTTGGAATCAAATGGAGATTACTAATTTTTCTCTAATTTATAGCGTTACAAGTATTCCACTAAAAACAGCTCAAACTCCTCTAGGATCAATATGAGGTTTGTCAAATATACCACAAATGTTGATGGTTTTACCATAAACGCAGTAAATTTTACCGAAATTTCATGGTAGTTTTAAGGATAGGCATAGTCGGGTAAAATGATAGTTTTATTTCTGTGTGGGAACTTTTTTCAATAGGACGAATCTAACTATGAGAGATTCTCTCCTATATCGCTCTCTTTAATTTATAGCGAATCTATAAATTCGAGATTCTCTCCTGCCTCGCTCTCTTTCATTTATAACAGCGTCATTATAAAACTTTCGAGGTATCCTTTAGTACAAATCGAAACACAACAGAGCTGGCTAGCATACTCTACAAATAGTAGAATGAAAAACGTAATGCTGATGGGAATACAAATGAAAGAGAAAGTAATCAAAGACAGTCTCTCAATTTGTTAGAGCGTATAAGTAGAAGACTAAACCTAGACAAAATTGTTAAAAGGTCGAAAGTAGAAATTGTAAACAATGACCTCAAACGTTAATTTCCCGGAAATGCCAGATTGCCAACATCTACCCTAGCAAAGGAAAATAACAATGCTGATATCATATAAGTAACAATGTTCTGTTATCCCAGTTATCGTTTTGATTTCCGCCGTTATCGCATAACAAATTTAGTTATCACCATTGGCAAATTTTGTTATCATAAGTTATCATTTAGAACACACTATTAGAACAAGAAATCTAGCTCTTAATCAAAAATTTTTTTTTCAGTTATTAGCATGGGAAATTGATTTAAACTGATAACATAATTTGAAACTTTTTCAATAAATTTGCTTACAATACAGGATGTGTTATCAAGTTGTTCACAGTGATAACAAAGTAAGTTGTTATTATGATATTCAATGATTATTTTTTCGTTTTTCATTCTGTTATTTTGGCTGTTTATTCAGCCTCAAGGATAACATAATCAGTGATGAAAAAATGAAAACCTGGTATTAGAACTTGTTATCAATTTGGTATAATCCTTTGCTCTGGTATCCTCTACCGACGGGAAGGTAATTTCATCCCTGTACCTTTTTCTGGTGCTATTTTGTTTGAAGCGAACGAGCAGATCCCAGAAAAATACGCTGGATGTCATTGCTTACAAAATGTTTCTTTCAACATTTTGAATATTTTGTCTCGAAACAATCTCATGAATAGTTGTCACACCTTTTCAACTCCCGAATCGGGATCGCTCTCACGATACAAGCTGATTACGGTAGCCTTTCGCTCCAATTTTCGGCCACCCTCGCACAGGAAAGCCTCGTCAAGAGCACAAAAACATCCTTCATCAGGGTTCTCATCCGAATAATTTTATGTGCCATGAATATCATTACAACCCGACAAAAGCAACAAAGCAACGCCGGAACGTGATGGTGACTCCTTGACGATGGTCTGATAGCTGTTACAGAGAAACAGGGCAAACAGCTTTATCTTTTTCATCATCACACAGCTAATAAAGCATGTTCGTTCCTGAAATAAGTATTCCGGGGAAACACTGCTTGTCTCTTTGCTGCCGCTGTTTAACTTAACTCTAACTCGATCGACCGGACGACCATCGTTCATCACCGCGCCGTTTGTTGCTTTTGTACAGCACCATCCTTGGGAACAGCAAACAAAAACAACAACCTAATAACAGTGTACCAACATAGCGTAAACGGTTATTGGTTCTTCCAGCGGCATTTGTCAGTCGACCAACTGAACCGACACCAGAATACCGAAACACGGAAAAGGTCGGCGGACTTCGTGATGTAATCCCATATCCTGTTTTGTTCTGTACAAATAAAAATAACACACCTCCCGCGCTTGCATGATTATCGGCGGCGAAGACGACGGCGGAGGAACTCTTCGGTGAATCCGCGAAGCTCGGACGAAGAACGGAGGCAATGTGGTATGGAAAAATGGAATATAACAATAAGGATATGTAATTATGAGCATAATCAAATTTGAATTATTTAGCTGTGTGGAAAACCAACAGTTTAAACCCTAATTTTGAATACATTTGAATAAATAGCCGGGTATGAATAAATTACATGAGCCCTTTTCGTGAGCTACCGCTGGCGACCGAGAAGTGAGGAGATTCCATTTAGCGGTTCCGCCAAATGGTGGCATTTGTTCAGCGAAAAGAATAACATCTGAATAAACTACTATTGCTGATTGTTTACATTTTGGGAAAATGGAAATTTCCGGTTGGCTGGTCAATGTACGGATACGGACTTCAAGTACCGCTAACACTAATCGGAATTAACCCTATAAATTTTTGTTGGTATTTTTTTAAGTCTATGATATACATTTAACTGAACCACGCACACCGATTTTTTTTTTTTTTTTTTTAAAAAAAAAAAAAAAAAAAAAAAAAAAAAAAAAA